>JAZKLR010000356.1:600000-852637 GCA_037103525.1 Ganaspis brasiliensis | reverse complement strand
GTCAAATTTATCACCTTCAATTGCATTTAAATTTCTGTCTTATTTGCGGTAAAATTAATTGAATGAAAACTACTTTTAAACTTTTTGACACTAACATTGGTTATTTATTCATAAATATTTATTTATTTCTTATAAATTCATAGACAGTAGTCAGGAATAAATCATTGTAGTTTATTCATTTACAATATTTTTAAAGACAAATAAAACTCAAAAGTCGTTATGCTCATAGGATAGAAGACGTGAAGCGTAATACTCTTTTGCCGATATCTCGAGAACTAAGAGACCCTCCATCAATTTTTTTTTTAAATAAAGGTAAAATAAAAAGCTTTCATTATATTGTGACGAAAATAAAAAATATTAATTAGCACACATAGAAAAAAAGGTTTAAAATTGTTTTTTGTGTTTTTCTACATGAATTTTTGAAGTTTTTAAATCTACTTCAAATTTATTTAAAACCTAATAGTTTTCTATTTACACCCTATAATTTTCATTGAAATCGGTTGAAAACTCTTTAAATGACAAGAATTTGAACACATAAAGGGTAAAAAATCCAAAGTGACGTAATTTCTAAAATTTTGGAAATTTTTCAAAAATACTTGACTAAGTTATTACTACCCCTAAATACTACAAATTGACCAACTTTGATTAAAATCAAAAACTTGACTTGCAACTTGATCTTTTTGGTATAGAAACTCTCATTTCTGATTTTTGCAATTGTACAAAATAAGGTTTCACCTAATTTGATAAAGACAACAATCTTCATAAGTTTTGTGTCAAACTGATACTGACTCGAAATATTTATAAATATTTAAATGAAACAAATATTTTCAAAATTTTATTAGTAAACAAATTCTCAAATCAGTGTCAGTAGATGTAATGCTGTCATATATAATAATTAATAATGACAGTCTCAATCCTGTAAAATGCACAGGAGCTACACGGCTGGCCTGAACAAATTTTAATAAACATTTCAGTAACTCTAAATGTTTTTGCTGATTCTGAATCTATATTTTTTCAAATTTATTTTAAAGTAAAAAGGAAATAATCGGCGGAGGGCTTTTCGAAAAAAATTAATTTCTTTTCTTTAATTTTTTAAAAATCAAGATTTGCAATTATGTAGGGGAGGGTAGTACCATACCGACCCCCCTCTGTTTCTCAGAGATCGTGTTACTAGACAAATCGTGAATACCATCAAAAGAACATTTTCTTAACTCTGACATTTTGACCATAGGTAATAATCTCTTGGTAACATTGTATCTCGGAATTTTACGTAAAATTAGTTTTTTACAATAATATTTTTTGTTTTTGACCTATCTTGAATTTAAGTTAAAAGTGTTGAATTGAGTTTAGAAAAATTTAAGTATAAGTTTTTCTGGTTGCTTATGGCCTCAACTTTAATACACAATATTCAAATTTAAACGCTTTCATTGACATAAATGATCGGCAAGACATTATGTGAAAATAGTGAGGGTGGTCCGAAACCGACCCCCCTCCCTTTTCTTGCATTGTAATAGTAACTAAATTATTTGTAATTACCAAATAATACCTACAAATGTATTTTAATAAAATAACAATAATTAAGCTAAGATAGTTTAGCTTGTAATTAAGATCAAACTAAAAACACTCATTTTTTATTGTAATGATAATTCTTTTACTCTTATTCTGAAAAAGGCCTTAAATAATGTATTTAAATAAAGTAAAAGTAATTTAAGTTTCTTATAGTTTGTTGTTTTTTAATTCAAATTACAATACAAGTTCAAAATTTTGTTTGTTTTCGCATATTTCCTGCAATAAAAATAGGAGGTCGGTTTCATACCACCCTTTTTGAGATTGTCGAAAACGTAAATTTTCGATTTTCTCTCTGTATCTCCCACTTAATGAGATCCAGAGCCTCGGCAACCAGTGGAAACATGGAAAAATGATTCCTTTACTGTAAAAAAATTTGACTTTAGCAATCAAACAAGTTTTTGGCACCTTTTTGGCTTTTGCCTATTAGGGGGTCGGTTTGGGACCACCCTACCCTACTCCTGGTGAGACTCATTATTTTATTCCTGTTTTATGCAATTTCTTAACAATTTAATATATTTTAGGGGTTTTCTAAGAAGCAAGTAGGATTTAATAACGGTAAAACCTTTCTTAATTTGATAAACATGTGCCAGCGATAAATAAAATATATTATTAAAAAACCTGGTATTTTTAACACTAATAAATATTAAAATACTTTTTTCACTAAATTTTAATTATTCGCGAATGAGTTTAAAACTTTAAATAACAAAAGTGTTTTTAAGAAATGCTTACTACTAGATAGATAAGAAATAAACTACTAGATATGTGAACTGTTATACTGACACTCTTCACGTAAAAGTTTTTAGTAATAGTCTCGATGAATTGCAGTAACCTTGTTAATTTCCCAAGTAGATTGACAATTAAAGTGAACAGATTCCATAGCTTGTTGACCGAAAACTCCAAAGTCCTAAGTAATTCCAAAAAACTTTTACGTGCAGTGTCTCAGTATAACAGTTCACATATGTAGTATTTATGCATTCCTTAAAAATATTTTTGTTATTTAAAGTTTAAACTCCTTCGAGAATAATTAAAATTTAATGAAAAAAGTATTTAAATTTTTATTACAGTGTCAAAAATACAAGGGTTTTCAATAAAATATTTTATTTATCACCGACACATATTTATCAAATTAAGAAATGTTTTACCGCTATTAAATCATTATCGCTTCTTAAAAAAAAACCCTATACAGTACCGGCCGAATTTTTCAATCCACTCATTTTTTAAGAATTGAAAAACTTCTTTAAGCGTACAAAGTATAATTATTTAAAATTTTTTAATTTATTTTCTAAAAGTAGATGAAATTATAAAGAAAATAAGACCTGAGTGAAGTAATTTAGTCCATTTTTCATTAAAATATATTTAAAAAAGTGGAATTTTTACTTTTTTACAAAAATTCAAATTTCTGACGAAATAACGATGATTTTTTTAAGTTCCTATGCTTGTTTTCAAGATAATTTTACAAGAAATAGTACTATTATATAAGCATTAAAGTGCAATTTTTATCTTAGAATATGCAGGGCTCAGAATTTGGATAAAACAATTTATAAAAATTTGAAAACATTATATTGACAAAAAATAATTTAAAAAAATATATTATATATATTTTTTTTTTTTTAAATTTATTGACAATTACAACTTTCTTATATTTTATATAGCTGTGTTTGATATCAAGACGTTAATTATAATTTTTCTATTTTTTTTTTGGTCCAAATTTCAAGCCCTGCATTTGCTAAGATAAAAATTGCATTTTAATGCTTATATAATTGTTTTATTCCTTAGAAAATTACCTTGAAAACAAGCATAGAAACTTCAAAGAACCATGGTTATTTTGTCGAAAATTTGTATTTTTGTGAAACAGTAAAAATTCCAATTGTTTAATTATATTTCAATGGAAAATGGACTAAATCACTTCACTTAAGTCATATTTTCTTCAGAATTTCATCTACTTTTAGGAAATAAAAATAAATTTTTCTTAATAGAATTAGAATTTATTTTTTCTTTGACAATACAATAGAATTGTTTCTTGTCTAGTTATCGCCGTACACTTTCAACAAATTTACAATCACATCTTAACACCTTAATCTACACTTTCTAATACATTGCTAATTTCATTTAAAGTTTTACACATGTCTATATTTATTTCTTTATTTAACTTTGACACGATCTTCTTTTTCCACTCTTCTTCCTCTGTACCATTTCCCCAGCTCTCCAGCAACTTCCTTGCCTCGTTACTTAATTTCCTTAGTATATTTTCGCAGCTCGTAACATGTTTGATAGTTTCCTTCTCAGTGCCACAGCCTCTATATTTATCATTTTCGAATCCTTTTTTATCTCCTTTTATTGCCCATCCACATCTCCATCTCGCAGAAGTGATTTTTTGCCATTCTTTTATATCTTTTTTATTCCAATAAGTCTCCATTTCTTTTTCTTTTTCAAACTTTTTAATATATACAGTAACTAGATTTCTCTATTTTCACCCAGTCTGTTTGTATACTTTGATCTTTGATTCTTACTAACTCTTTAGTCCTTCGTTCAATCTCTTCTGCAGGTTGTTTTTCCCATATCATATTTATTATTTGCCCATCCCCCAATTTCTTTAGAGCCTCTATCATCTTTTTCCCCCAGTACGTGGGTTCTCCATTTTTTATTCCTTTTCTCTCTTCTCTCAGACACTTGTATGCGCATCTCTCTTCACTTAATTTTGATACTTTTATTATAAAATTAATACTTCTTCTAAAATCCTCGATTTCTATTTCTCTTCTGCCTGCTTCCATCTTCCAAATATAGTCCGGTGTGTTTCTCGGCAAACCCATACTTGCTTTGACGAATTTCCCTTGTACCCCACAGTGCTACAAAATAAAAAAAAGTAAATATACTTTTTATTGGACCAAGTGGAGGTTGTAGGTAATAAAAACTGAAAAGAACGGCATATATTAAATCTCTGATACACCCTCAAAATCTGTTTTTAGAGCCAAAAACCCGTTTTTAGGTAAATTCATGTACATAATACCTCGTAACTTCGGCATTTTTGGTCCGATTGTAATTTTTTTTTCATTTTGAACCTGAAAATCAGACCTTTAAAACCATTCAAGATTTGTTTTTATATCATTTAAATACATGAAGATCCGGGCCAAAAACTGTAAAAAAATTTCATTTCTTTAATAATTCTTCAACTTCGACACTTAGTTATGGGGTATTATTCCTGAAGTGATACACTAAAAAAAAAAGTTATTCATATCGGGTCTAAATTTTAATATGTGAAAGTACTTTTGGGCCTAAAAGAAATTTATCGATTTTAAAAAAACATACAGTGTTTTAGAAAGCTCTTTTTACGTACATTTTAAGTGAATTACAATAATTTATTTAAGATCTTATTTTCTACTTAAATTCTTAAAGTAACGACTTGTAATTGATATTTGACAAATTCCGATATCATCGATTTTTTTTTATTAGTCTTAAAAAAAAGTAGATTTCTTCCCCTTTAAAATGACTCGTTAACCAAAATGTTGAAACTGTTCATTTCAAAGTTATAAGCCGTTGTAACAACCGGTATTTTATTTTATTTTATTTTATTTCTATTTTGATTTTAAATAATTAGAGAATTTTTCAAAACAATTTTTTTTAACAATGTTAACGAGTTTAAAATTTCCATTTTTCTTAAAAATGTAATCATAAAATTGTAGTTTTTTTCGCAGCTTTAGTGCCTAATTTTATGTTGATATCAATTAAAAATAGCAAGGAATTATAGTAATAATTGAAACTACAAATTAATTATGTTTAGAAATTTACTTATCAATTAATTTCTTGCGTTTAGTTTTGGGTTTAGGAAAAACATCATGTTTACTAGCTCCAGAATACCTTTTTAAAAAAAGAGTTTGCTTGTCTTTTGGAATAATACAGTTATATTTTAAAGTCCCTGGGACAGTTTTTGCTTCGGCAAATCGTGGCTTCAACTTTTCTTTAGTTTGATTGCATTCTTCTTTTGCACTGTAAAATACAAGAGTTTCCGTGAAATGTTCTTTTGCCCATTTATACAAATCCTCTGCACTTTGAATTTGATCTTTAGATGTCTTTTGTAAAGAAGCTCGTGCGGCTTGTCTTTTTAAGTTACCACCTATTCCATCGCACGGACCTTTTCCGTGGCCAGAAGCGTGAAAATACCATTTTGCTGGAATTCCAAAATCATGTTCGTGATGCCTCAGGTTTATGAAGTTATATTTATTTTTGAAATGCTGGCTTGCACCATCAGAAAAATAAATTATGTATATTGGAGTGAATTTAGTTTTTAAGTAATTTATAATAATCTTTTGATACTCATAGACGGCGACTGTATCGTGGCTTAAGTTGTTGGATATTATTGCTATTGATAGATGTTTTAGCTTCCCATCTTCTCTATAATACACAACTACTGTAAAAATAGTACACTGGTCGTTATTCCAGTAGTGAGATTGGGCAGAGTTTTGCACTACAAATGCAAAATTCTGAGCGAAATCTAGCGTTATAAGAAACTGGTCTGGTTTCAAATCGTCTTTCAAATTTTTTAAACACGAAGATTGCTCTTTGGCGATAAAGTGATGTGTTTTCAGTTTTAACAATCGATCACAAAGTTGGTCAAGGAATTCCTCGCTGTTTGCGACTTCCGTTATTAACGTACATCTATCAGTTTCCTGCCAAACTTGAAATTCGACTAAATCAATGTAAAATTTATCAAACAACGATAAAAGATGATTTTTAAATACACTTATATCTGGACATAAGTTACATTGGTTAAGATAGCAATTAGGATTAGGAACACTGCATACCAAACAATTTATACAATCCTTGAAAGTTTTAACCCATTAACGCCCAGACGGACGAAAAATTTCTGTTGACTTTGAGGACCTCCTTTTTAAAAAAAATGCCTACAAAAAAATTAGCACTTATCATTTTTAACGTAAAATTTACTCCTCTTTTAGATTCTGAAGTTAAAATTTGTTTATAACAAATCGTTAAAAAGTTATAAACAATTTTTTGCAAAAAAACACGATTTTTTGAGAAAAAATTTTCATTTTAGACATATTTTCACCGGAAAAAAGCAAGTAGATGCTCTCAAAAGCTCAAAATATCGCGTCCATGGACCCCCAGCTATAAGACCCTGAAGCAAAAAAATTTTTTTTTCAAAATGGCGGACGCCAATATAGCGGCTAAAACTAAAAAAATGGCTCAGATATGAAACAGGGTGCTCCAACTTTTTCATGTGACTGAAATCGCCTAAAACTCTTTATACGGGGGTTTTTGGGGTCGCTGATTACGAATATGATGTCAGTTTTTAAAAATTCAAAATGGCTGATCCAATATGGCGGACGAATTTTTAAAAAAATTTTGGATTCACTTGAAACTCTCCACTCAGGGGTTTTTGGGGTCGCTGATTACGAATATGATGTCAGTTTTTAAAAATTCAAAATGGCAGATCCAATATGGCGGACGAATTTTTAAAAAAATTTTGGATTCACTTGAAACTCTCCACTCAGGGGTTTTTGGGGTCGCTGATTACGAATATGATGTCAGTTTTTAAAAATTCAAAATGAAGTTGGCAAATTTTTTAAGTCTTATTATTTTTTTTGGTTATTTTTGTTTATTTGACGCTGATTTATTTGCTGTGGTGCTGTATAACTTTTAACTATGCTCACAACTAAGACGGTTTTGCGCTTGTTGTTTCCGCTAAGATCTGGCATTTCGAAGTCGGCGCATTACTAGTTTTGCAGAAAATGCAATGGCATGCAGTTATTACTGCTGTACTGCTTGTTGGCATTGTGCCAGAATTTGCTTGCAGCTCTGGCTATTGTTACTGAGCCAGCATTTGCTTCCACCACTGGTTGTCCTTACTGTGCCAGCGTTGCTTGCAGCTCTGATTATTGTTACTGCGCCAGCATTTGCTTCTACCACTGGTTGTCCCCTTACAAAAAAGGAGTATTAGAATGAGTATTGAATAATGAGTACTGCAGTGAGTATTGCAATGAGTATTGCAATGAGTACTGCATGAGTACTGCAATGAGTACTGCAATGAGTATTGGAAATTCCAGTACTTTTTTCGCCACATGTATTTTTTAAGTACAGTAAACAATTTTTTTTAAAATTATAATGAAATTGTGATTTTGCGTTCCATGTATTTCTGTATATTTGGTTTACAACAAAAAAAGTAGTGCGCAGACGTAGGAGCCGTAGAAACTTAGTGCGCAACATATTATATTTTCAACAATGTTTGGCGAAAAAAGTACTGGAATTTTCAATACTCATTGCAGTACTCATTGCAATACTCATTGCAATACTCACTGCAGTACTCATTATTCAATACTCATTCTAATACTCTTTTTTTGTAAGGGTCGTTACTGTGTCAGCGTTGCTTGCAGCTCTGGTTATTGTTACTGTGCCAGCGTTGCTTGCAGCTCTGATTATTGTTACTGCGCCAGCATTTGCTTCAACCACTGGTTGTCGTTACTGTGTCAGCGTTGCTTGCAGCTCTGGTTATTGTTACTGTGCCAGCATTGCTTGCAGCTCTGGTTATTGTTACTGCCGAAGCATTTGCTTCCACCACTGGTTGTCGTTACTGTGCCAGCGTTGCTTGCAGCTCTTGTTATTGTTACTGCGCTAGCATTTGCTTCTACCACTGATTGTTGTTACTATGTCAGCATTTGCGTGCAGCTCAGGTTGTCGTAACTGTGCCAGCATTCGTTTGCAGCACTAGTTGTCGTCATTGTGCCAACATTCACGTGCACCACTGGTTGTCTGCACTGCGCCAGCATTCTTTTATTACTGGGTCGATTTTAAAAATGTCAACAAAGCGTAAGTCGAAACGGCAGAAAGTTGTAAATGACGCCGAGAGTTTCGAAGTTGAAGAACATGACGAACACCTAGATGTGCTAATGCTACCAAACTCGAATGATTCTGGCGAATCTGATTGTGAATCTGATTCAGATGATGATGCTATTCATGAAGAGCTAGAAAATTCGCTTAAGAATGAATGTGCCGATTTACCGCAAAATTCATACCAGACGATTCGAGAAAATTATACTTCAAATCAATCGAAGTTGGAGCCAGATCATATTTTTGAATGGGTTGATGGTGAACAGAAGTATGATCCTCAGTATAAAAATGAAACTTTTATACCTGATAGCGTTGCAAAAAAAATTCGGTCATCCTCGTCAACTGAACTATTTGAATTTTTCTTTTCCAAGGAGCTAAAAGAATTCATATTAGACGCAACACGTCTGAATGATTGTCAAATTTCGTTGACTGAATTAGACAAATTTCTTGGAATAATTATTTTGTCTATTTTCAACGAAAGGAAATCTCAACGAGATTATTGGTCTCAGAATCATCTTCTAGGTTGTGAAGCTGTAGCTGGAGCTATGAGTCGCAACAAGTTTGAAGATATCAAGTCCAAGCTAAAGCTATCCAAACCTGAAGATGAAAATGCTGATGATAGAGCTTGGCGAGTGAGAGGTCCTTTGGAGATTTTTAAGAAAAATGCGAGGCAGTTTGGGTATTTTTCATCAGCTTTGTCAGTTGACGAAATGATGGTAAAGTTTCGGGGAAGAACTATTTTGAAGCAGTTTATAAGAAACAAGCCTGTCCGTTTCGGTATCAAAATGTGGGCTCTTTGTAGTTCCGAAGGATTTTTATTCGATTGTGACATTTATTGTGGCAAGAATTCAAAAAGTTTTTTTTTTGGCAATGAAGAAAAGCTAAATAAATGTGCTTTAGGTAGCTGCATTGTCGTTGGTCTTCTCCAAAACCTTCTTTCTTCAGTTGTACCCAGAAATGTAGTGAAATATCACGTATATTTTGACAACTTTTTTACAAGTCCAGATTTACTGGTTCATCTGAAGAAAGTTGGTTTGCGGGCAACAGGGACAGTCAGAGCTAATCGAATTCAAGTAAAAAATCCGATTACGGAAAAGGATCCAAGAGGGACATTTATTGCCAAGCATGACAAATGCAGTGGTGTCAATTATGTCACAGTAAAAGATTCGAAAGTAGTGTCTATACTGTCAACACTGATAGGTGTTACACCAATTAGTTCAGTCAAAAGATATTCTTCGGAGACAAAGAGCAAAGTTGATATAGCATTTCCTAATGCTTTTACAACCTACAACAAGTTTATGGGCGGAGTAGACTTGCACGACGCACATTGCAGCAATTTGATGCCATGCATAAGGTCGAAGAAATGGACTTGGGTTATACTTATGAGACTCGTTCAAGCATCAATTGCAAATGCAACTGTTCTAAGAAACTTAGTTGTCCAAGAAAAAAAAATAGGTACTAAAGACATGGCTCTACAGATTGCAGAAGCATATCTAAAAAAATCTGAATCCATCAAAAACCACAAAGTTCAAAGAGTTGAACAAAAGAAAAACTGCTCTAATTTCTCCAAGTGCACCTGTAGAACGCAACGAAAGTGCGTGGAGTGTGATGCATATTTATGCGTTTCCTGCTTTCAGGATTTTCACACCTAAAATGTAAAAATGTAAAAAATATTAAAACAAAAAAAAAACAAAAAAAAATAAAATAAAAAACGAAAAAAACAAAAAAAAATAAAATAAAAAACGAAAAAAAAAAAAAGACTCTTTATTGTCCACCTCCTCGCGGTAAGAGTCGGGCAACGGCGAATTATTCGACGGCAAACGGACCAAAAAATTCTTATTCATTGTATAATACTTATTGAAATTCAAACAATTTGACTCTGCTATTTTGTATTTTCAAGAATTGCCATCAGATTTGCAATTAGCGACCCAAAAAACCCCCAAATAGAGAGTTTCAAGTAAATCCAATAATTTTTTACAAAACTCGTCCGCCATATTGGATCCGCCATTTTGAATTTTTAAAAACTGACATCATATTCGTAATCAGCGACCCCAAAAAGCCCTGAGTGGAGAGTTTCAAGTGAATCCAAATTTTTTTTAAAAATTCGTCCGCCATATTGGATCCGCCATTTTGAATTTTTAAAAACTGACATCATATTCGTAATCAGCGACCCCAAAAACCCCTGAGTGGAGAGTTTCAAGTGAATCCAAATTTTTTTTAAAAATTCGTCCGCCATATTGGATCCGCCATTTTGAATTTTTAAAAACTGACATCATATTCGTAATCAGCGACCCCAAAAACCCCCGTATAAAGAGTTTTAGGCGATTTCAGTCACATGAAAAAGTTGGAGCACCCTGTTTCATATCTGAGCCATTTTTTTAGTTTTAGCCGCTATATTGGCGTCCGCCATTTTGAAAAAAAAATTTTTTTGCTTCAGGGTCTTATAGCTGGGGGTCCATGGACGCGATATTTTGAGCTTTTGAGAGCATCTACTTGCTTTTTTCCGGTGAAAATATGTCTAAAATGAAAATTTTTTCTCAAAAAATCGTGTTTTTTTGCAAAAAATTGTTTATAACTTTTTAACGATTTGTTATAAACAAATTTTAACTTCAGAATCTAAAAGAGGAGTAAATTTTACGTTAAAAATGATAAGTGCTAATTTTTTTGTAGGCATTTTTTTTAAAAGGGAGGTCCTCAAAGTCAACAGAAATTTTTCGTCCGTCTGGGCGTTAATGGGTTAAGGTAGTTCTCCGGCAAATCGATTTTCTTTAGAATTTTCTGAAACTTTGGATAAATGTTCCTTTTTGTATGCTTTATGTGTGGTAAAAACCTCAGGGAAAACTTTTCTCTAAATATTTCTCAAAAACTAGTATGTTATAGGGATAAATAAAAGAAATAATATAAAAAAATGTTTAGTAGGGGTATCAATGGTCATTTTTTAATTATACTAATCTGAAATTCGAAACCAAAGTGATTTTCCATTGAATTTACGAGCGAAAGGAAATCCAGCGGTCACAAATTGCCAACACTTCCGTTTGAAGCACATGTGAAGTGTCAGGAGACTAACATATTGCTTTAAATTACGTTTTCAGATTTAATTTATTTGTTTTTTATTTATTTGTTTTTATAGTATTTGTGCGGCCCTGAAGCCGGAGAACTACCTTAAGAGGTAAGTCAGTGTCTTTGGTTAATTTTTCTAAATCTATCCCATCCAGCATAAGGTTAACGTTTCCATGATGAACGCAAACGCAAACATTATGGGTGCCACTCGATCCAGCAAGAACACAGTGAGCAGGTCGGAGTTGAGCAAATTTAGAGAATCTAATTTTAGTGTCAGGATACTTTAATTGAAACAGTTCAAATAGGTCTGAAAGATTACTTAGGATTAGTCTTTTTTTAGCATGTTTGTGCGTTCCATCTTTCATTTTTACAGAAACACAGTCTTTTTTCCAGGTAAAATGCGACTAACTTCATCATCTTTATAAAACGCTACAACTTCTTGTGTTTCAGCTGCTAATTTTTTTCCTCCGAGTTTTGAATTTGGTGACGTTAATATTCCATGCTTAGTTACAAGCATTTTTGCATTCTCTACTTGACGCTCAGAACAATCAAATTCTGTAGACGTTCTTTTGCGACCCCAAGATTTAGGTGCAAGAGTCAAAAGCAACACTTTTTCTGAATCGCTTCTGGAATTTTTAAATTTGTCCTTTATTTGCTCAAGAACTCCGATTGCACCCTGACAATATTCGTTGTCACAAGATAATTTAAATTTTTCAGAAGTAAAAAACAAACCAAAATATAAAAGGAAATAATAAAAAAAAAAATAATCACACAAATAAAAAAAATCGAAAGAAATGCTTTAAAAATACAGATTTTGAAAACAAATTTAAAAAGCATAGCTCTTAAAAGAACTGCTTTATGAAACAACTCAAATAGAGAAAATATCACTTACCTTCAAAGAAGAATCAGAAAATATTAAAATGCCAAAATGACAAATTAACTTAAGATAAAAATACGAATAAACCTTCGAATACAAAGAGTAGAGTTTTTACTGGTATACAATTAGTGACAATCAAATTAATTCCAATTTTTATCAATATTTTGTAATTAATTTGTTATTAACAATAAATTGTCATTTAAATTGCAGAAAATAGACACAATTGGCTGTTTATTAATGGATAAGGATAGGGGCCATACTTAAATTACGTAACGCTCTAAAGGGGGGGGGGGGTTCTGAAAAGTTGTTACACCTGTGTAAACTGTCAAATGTTTACATTATAAAAACTGTTACAGGGGGGGGGGGGGGGTCTAAAATTTCTGAAAAAAGCGTTACGTAATTTAAGTATGGCCCCATAATAAAATGCAAAAAACCCATGTCTGCATTGTTTTTTTTTCTTACGAGAAAAACCGAAAATATCATATACAAACAGGTGGGACTCTGGTGTCCCGCTGTACTTCAAAGGGTTAAACTAAACAATTTTTTTTCAAGTTATGTTTTAAAAAACTAGAATTCAATTCAACTAATTAAATTATATTAATTAAAATTTCTATTTTTAAAATTTAATTGAACCTAAATATAAATTAAATATTACATAGGTACTTATTTTAACTTAATAAAAACATTTTTTTAAATTAAATTTTGCTATTTGAATCATGAATTAAAAAAAAATTGAAATTATATTAAAATTTTTAAATTAAAATTCAATTAAACTAATTAAATTATTTGAATTATATTTTCTATTTTCAAAACTTAATGTAAATTTAATTAAAAAATGTTTCATTAATTAAACTTTAAATCTTAAACTAAACATAATTTTTTTTTTAATTAAAAATAAAATTTGAAATGAAAATTTATAAATATTAACTTATTTATTTCATTTATTTATTTGTCTATAAACGAGCTTACAATAATAAAAGGCCCTTTCGTACATAGTACTGAGTAACAGAAAATAAAAAAAATAAAAACACAGAATAAAATAAAACAAAATAAAATAAAAATTTAACAAACTTAATTAATAAATGTTCAGTTTTCAAATACTGATTAAGGTATTTGTCACGTGGATGATACAGGATGAAACCCGATCAAAAAGGAGGACAATAAATAAACTTGTATATCAACTCATTTGCTTCCTTATGATCTTTTCTAAAGTAACGTAAATACTTTTTATGATTTTGAATTATGTACTATAAGTTGTCGTGATGTGATGTTGACACGTTTTACACATTTTTCAATAAAACTACATGAAGCTTAAAAGTTTTGGATTTTAATTTAATGTATTTTCCATTCTGTACGGTCAATAAAGTCGACTTTTTTTTAAAGCAATTGTTTTATCTCAAGGTGCAACTTAGTGGTTTTATTTGAAAATCTGACGAATCGTTTTCATATATTAACGATTACCGAGTCGACGCCTCCCGTTCATAAAATTTTAACATTATCTTCAATGCGAAATAATTTTAAGTTAAAAACAAGTGCAATATCAATTTAACAAAAACAATCGTGCAAGAGAATTTAATTCTAATATTCAGTACAAGACAATTATAAGATAAAGTTGCGTGCAATTTAATAATATTATGTGAAGCAGGATGCAAACTGCTTTCATAAAAAACTTCAAAGCAAGACAATTATAACTTTTAATTCAATGAAAAACAATTATTATCTAAAACTAAAAACAAAATTACAATGATTTTTTATTAATAGCAGTTATGTTTAATACCAATTAGAAAAATTTGATTCATATTAAAATTATGAGCCCATTTATGTCACATTATTTTAGTAATGTATTTTTAATCTCATATATTCCAATTTCTTAAAACATTGCATATTCAATGCCTTACTTATATTTTTAATTATCGTTCAAAACAATGTAAGTATTATTAAAAAATTAATTAAAATAGTACTAACTATTACTATTTATTAAACTACTATTTTGTAATTAATTCTACATAAATATGCATATAAATATACATATATCTTAATTAAAATAATTTATTGATTATTTATTTATGAATGAAACTGTAAAGTAAGGAAAAATATTAATCTTTTATTTATCACCCTTTTAATCTCATGTTTTATTGAACTATCTTTTAATAACCAATTATTATCAAACTCAATTATATAGAATTTAAAAAAATATATGAAAATTATCGAACTAAAAACTATAATTCGCTTTTATGTTGTGACATATATTTATAACATAAATGTAATGAATGTGTTTTTTAAATAAAAAATTCGTTTTTGGGTTTAAAAAAATCAGGAGTGTTAGGGCTTCCGTTTCCGGTAACGTAGAGTAGTGCACGCGTCTGTGAAGGGTAAAGTGTTTTTTGGAAAATCGGTTATTATTAGTTAAGGGTGGGTCGTGGTGTGAGTGAAAAGTGATGTGAAAAGTAAGGTGAATGGTTGAAAAAGAATGTAAGTAGAAAATAGTGTGAATGGAAAAGATAAAGAAGGTAAAAGGAAAGCGTGAATTGTGAGGTTAGGTGGAAAGAGTGGGATGTGAGTGCGAGAGTTAGAGTGAATGACGAGGAGAGCGAATGAAGTGTAGGTAAGGTAGGGGTCTAGAATGGAGAAATTTGACTCAAGCAGTTTACGCGGGAAAATGTCGGAGATACGAAATATTATAGGCGAAATAGGAAAGGGAAAGGACGGGAAAATTATGAAGTGGAGATAGAAGGGATTGAAAGGAAGTTAAAAAAGTGGGAGGAAAATTGGAAAATGGAAGAAGAAAATATGTGGAAAAGAATGAACTAGTTAGAGAAAGAAATATCGAATTAGAGTGAGGAAGATGGGAAGAATTAGAAGGGTGGATTGGAGGTTATAGATATAGGGGAAAAGAAAGGAAGTAGAGAGAAGAATGGAGAAGTAAGGGATGATAATTTGGAAAGGAAAATGAAAGAGTTAGCGAGTCAGGTTGAGTTGCTCAAGAGGGAAAAAGAAAGAGTAACATCGTGATTAGAGGTTTGGAAGTAGGGTGTAGGAAAGGCAAAGAGGAAGTAGAAAGATTGCTTACAGGAATTGGGGCAAAGGTAAAAATTAAAAAGGTTACGGGAATTAGAGGAGTAGATCAGGAGACAATAAAATTGTGAATAGTGGAGTTGAAAGATGAGGAGGACAAATATGAAGTCATGAAATTAAGGGGAAGGTTGAGAGGGAGTTGAAAGAGGATAGATGAAGATAGAACATGGAGAGAGAGAAGGAAAAGGTGGTTCTTGGAAAAAAAAGCGTGGGCAGAAAGAAGGAAAAGGGGTGAGGTAAGGATGGGGAGAGATTGTGTCTGGGTGGATGCAATAAGATGGAAAGTGAGGGAAGAGACAGGAGAGATTATAAAAGTATGATTGTGTGTAGGTATGGAGTGCATGGCTATGTTAGAAATTGAAGAAAGTGTAGAGGTGAATGACGAAAGAGGAATAAATGGAGAAGTGAGAAAAAGAGTGGATAGTAAAGAGTGAGAGTGAGAGTATAGTAAAATGTAAAAGGGTGGTCGATAAAAGGGATAAAACCAGATTTGGCAAAAGGAACGCGAAATGGAAGCCCAGGCACATGGCACATGGCGAATAATAGGTTAAAATAAGTTAAGATGGCGTTTAGATTTAAGTAGATTAAGATTGTAAAAAGGTAGTTATAAGAAACATATTGTAATACAAATGTAAGGGAAGTGGAGCTCTCGAACCCGTTAAAGGGAGAGTAAATAAAGTATATAAATCAGGAGTGTTAGTTTTCATGGAAACTTACGATTGAAATGTTTTTTTTTTCGTAACACCCGTCGATATGTTATGTGAGGAACATTTTTTACTTGATTTAATTTAAATCATATTGTTTAACAGTAGGAATGAATGGTAAGTAAGTAATACAACATTTTAAAATAATTTTAATGATTAATAATTTATTTTTAATAATTTTTTACAATAAGAATATTTCCCATTTCATTTAAGTGGAGAATATGCTTTGCTCCTATTTAAGTAACGGTTCTTACATCGTTTTTTCAGTGTAGTGATAAGAATTCGCACTGTTCCTAGTATCTGTTAAAAATTTGTGTATTGTGCTTCACATACATGTATATAGAATTCAATTTAAAATAAAATTATATTAAATCTAATATAAATTATCTTAAATTTAATATACTGTATATTAAATTTGCTATTCATGTATCTAAGAACTCATAACGTTGAATGAATTCTAATATTCATGTATATTAAATTTAATATAATTGTGTGTTAAATTGAATTTCATATACATGTATGTGAAGCACAAGACAAAAATTTTTAACAGAGGTACATTTTTTGCATTTATCAACTAGTTCGATTCAAAAATAAATAATTAAATAACTTTAATTAGTGATATTTTTTAATTTTCAATAATACTTATATTATTGTAAGAAATAATTAAAACTTAAGTAAAGCATTCAATATGTAATATTCTAACAAATTGAAATATATAAGACTAAAAATTCATTACTAAAATAATGTGACATAAATGGGTTCATAATTTTAATATGAATCAAATTTTTCTTATTGATATTAGACATAACCGCTATTGATAAAAAATCGTTGTAATTTTGTTGTTAGATTTAGATAATAATTGTTTTCCATTAAATTAAAAGTTAAAATTGTTTTGCATTGAAGTTTTTTATGAAATTATTTTGCACCCTGCTTCACATAATATTATGAAATTGCACGCAACTTTATCTTATGATTGTCTTGCACTGAATATTAGGATAAAATTCTCTTGCACGATTGTTTTTGTTAAATTGATATTGCACTTGTTTTTAACTTAAAATTATTTCGCATTGAAGATAATGTTATAGTTTTATGAACGGGAGGCGTCGTAGTGATATATTCCAAAATATCAATTAATTTTTTTTTGTTTATTTTCTACGATGTTTTTAAAATGTGTCACGTAAAAGTAACCAATCATTCATCTTCAAAAATAATTTAAAAATCTCTTAAGAAAAATCACATATTAAAGGATAATTTATATTCATAAGTATAATTTACTTAAAAAGGATCAAAAAAGCAAAAATCTTACGAAACCTAATAGCTTTGTATTGTTTCATTTACATTGTTACATTTCGCCTTTTTCCCCGGTTTTCTGTTTTTTGAGTATTTTTTATAATAATCGAGAAACAAGAAAATCTAAGAAAAATCGTCCTTAAAGACTGCCTTGTGGCTTGCCCTGGGTTCCCTGTATTATCAATTATTAATTACTTTTATTTACTTTTATTATTTTTTTTTATCATTACTTTTAATCTATCTTATTTTAATTTATTATTATTATTATTCTCCTTATTATATATTCAGGGTTGCCACAAGATTCAGTTTATCAATTTCCCTGTCATTTCCCAGACATTTTACTGACTTTACAACGAAATTCTCTGACAAAAATTTTTTTATTCAGAGCAAAGATAAAAATCTGCCAACAACTCAAAAATGAACGAATTTTAATGTTATTTTTTTAAAAATACTCATAAACGTTTGTACTATAACGCTTAAGTTGGTACTAAAAAATCAAGACTTTTATATTAACTAAAAAAAATGTTAATAACTTTTAAAAATATAAAAAATCATTTTTTTAGAGAGTGATTTCTAGGTATTACGATATAAGAAACTTTACATACTCCAAAGTAAATTATACAATTATTTTATACACAGAACTTATTTAAACTATTTTTAAATAGTTGTAGTTACTAAAAAACAATTTTAATTTGTTAAAACAATGTAAGTTAAACAAATAAATAATTTCAAAAGCTTTCTTTTGTAAAATTAATTAATTACTATTGATCTAGAGTTATAATACAGTTTAGAATGTTTACAAACAATTTTTAAATTGTTTAAACAATCTTAGTTAACAATCAAATCACTTCAAAAGTTTTCATTACATACTTAGAATACGTTTCTTTTGTCAAATTAATTCGTTACTATTGGCCTAAAGTCCTAATACAATTTAGAATGTTTACAAACAATTTTTAGATTGTCTAAACAATAGTTAAGCATTATTGTACAAACATTAATAAGTATTTAAAAAAAAAGAATTGATTCATTTTTGAGTTTGTCTAAAGATTTTTGTCAAAAAAATGGTAACTTTGACCGCACTATGGTCCGTCTCAATTTCTTTATTTTCCCTGACAAAAAACTTTTTTACCTGTCATATCCCTGACTTTACTGACAAAATTTTTTTTTCCTGTCATTTCCCTGACTTTACTGACACGTGGCCACCCTGATATTATTTAAACTTTATTTTTCTACGTCTCTCTCTCTCACTCTCACGCTCCGTGGCCCGGTCCACGGCATCCCCACCAAAGCTCACGCGCGCTTCCCAGATGCTTGTAACCGTTGATTTTCGCCTTTTTATTAATATTTTCAGTTAGGATAGGCCGATTTCGATCAAAATTATATGTATATTCTCAGTTTTTAACGTGTTCTACGATTATTAAGTTTAAATGATATTTTTTCTTGTATTATTAAAATTAAATAAGTCTAGTTCCCAGCTCGCCGCCAGGCTCGCATATCGCCGCGCTACACAGTAGAGTCAACGTCTAGCGTAAATATAAAGTCGAGCGTGCGACGATTCTGTACCACTCAGTGGGATGAGTCTGGAATTTACTGTTCAAAAATGTCCAGAGCCTCTAATTCTTGACCAAATTTAAAGTTCTTTTTTTTAAATTAAAGCTTAATAAATTTCTAAAAACCTTGTCGGAGCTAATTTTTGAAAAAAAATTTGTTAACTTTTTTATTATTGTTTAAATGTAATAAAAGAGCTAATTATCAACATTCCACACGTTTAATCTACGTCACTTAGTGATACTTGAGCAAAAAAAATTAATAACTTTAATTTTAGGAAAGTTAAATTTTATTTAATAAATAAACTTTCACAATTTTCCTGATTGTTATAAACAAATTATTGCAATTGAGGCATATATTCAGTACTTATTAAGATTAATGGCCATGAGTAAGGTTTTTTTCTATCTAATCACATAATATTAAATAAAATTTTACTTTCCTGAAAGTCAAGTTATTAATTTTTTTTTGCTCAAATATCACTAAGTGACGTAGATTAAACGTGTGGAATGTTGATACATTATTTTCTTTTATTACATTTAAACATTAATAAAAAAGTTAACAAAATTTTTTTTCAAAAATCGGCTCCGACAATGTTTTTAGAAATTTATTAAGCTTTAATTTAAAAAAAAGAACTTTAAATTTGGTCAAGAATTAGAGGCTCTGGACATTTTTGAACAGTAAATTCCAGATTCATCCCACTGTGGCACCGGTCTGTACATTGCATCGTACAGACCATTCGTCAGGCTGACGTTTCACGGGCGTCAGACTGTTTTGATACGAATAAAGACTCTGTTCTGAATTCTACTGTGTTGTATCGAAATCCTCACTTCTCCTTTCAGGTCGACGGGGTCTGACTTACTGGTAATAAGTCAGGGTGTTTTTCTCTCTCTGAAACCTGTTTAGGTCCGGGGGAGAAAATTTACTAGGGTGTTTTTTTCTCTCTCTGAAACCTGTTTAGGTCCGGGGGAGAAAGTTCAGCAGGGTTGTCATTCTCGACAACAATAATGCTGGGGACTTCGTCTCTTATTTGACTACCGTCAGAGGATACTCGTAGCTACATATCCGCCTTGTAACCGTCCCCTATGCCCCGTGTCCGGTATCAACGGAATCGGGAGCAACGGCGCGCTCGCAGTCGGCAGTTCAGGAAAGCCCAGAAGCAGCAACGACGTCAGCAGCTCCAGTTAGCCGCCAGCGTCGGCCCAGCACCGGTGGAGGGTCGTCCGCACTTCGAGTCCGAGGACCAGCTGCAGCAGGCGTTGGAAAGCCTCGAGTACGTTGCCCCTCGCCAGCATTGGTTCTATTCCCCCCTCGACCGTCTTTTGTTCTACCTCCACTTTGTACGGCCCCATTCGCACCTCCTCCTCGACGCGAGTACGCCAGAATAGCGTAGAGAGCTCCATCGAAACTCGCGCTCTCCCCTCCTCTTAGGTATTTGGGTCGAATTCCTTTTTCGATCCTAGGCGAAACCCCCCTCTCGCTCTCACCGAGCCACCACAAGCGGCCCCAGCCCGCCGAATCTCTGTGGACGATCCGGATGTTCTAAACATTTTGTCCAGCTCGCTCCTCGAGTAACCGCTCTCCTCGAAATCGACCCTCGATATCAGAAATCAAAATAAATCACCCCCCCCCCAGCTTTAAGACGATTCACCCATTGCTCACTCATTTCCCTGACTTTACTGACACGTGGCCACCCTGATATTATTTAAACTTTATTTTTCTACGTCTCTCTCTCTCACTCTCACGCTCCGTGGCCCGGTCCACGGCATCCCCACCAAAGCTCACGCGCGCTTCCCAGATGCTTGTAACCGTTGATTTTCGCCTTTTTATTAATATTTTCAGTTAGGATAGGCCGATTTCGATCAAAATTATATGTATATTCTCAGTTTTTAACGTGTTCTACGATTATTAAGTTTAAATGATATTTTTTCTTGTATTATTAAAATTAAATAAGTCTAGTTCCCAGCTCGCCGCCAGGCTCGCATATCGCCGCGCTACACAGTAGAGTCAACGTCTAGCGTAAATATAAAGTCGAGCGTGCGACGATTCTGTACCACTCAGTGGGATGAGTCTGGAATTTACTGTTCAAAAATGTCCAGAGCCTCTAATTCTTGACCAAATTTAAAGTTCTTTTTTTTAAATTAAAGCTTAATAAATTTCTAAAAACCTTGTCGGAGCTAATTTTTGAAAAAAAATTTGTTAACTTTTTTATTATTGTTTAAATGTAATAAAAGAGCTAATTATCAACATTCCACACGTTTAATCTACGTCACTTAGTGATACTTGAGCAAAAAAAATTAATAACTTTAATTTTAGGAAAGTTAAATTTTATTTAATAAATAAACTTTCACAATTTTCCTGATTGTTATAAACAAATTATTGCAATTGAGGCATATATTCAGTACTTATTAAGATTAATGGCCATGAGTAAGGTTTTTTTCTATCTAATCACATAATATTAAATAAAATTTTACTTTCCTGAAAGTCAAGTTATTAATTTTTTTTTGCTCAAATATCACTAAGTGACGTAGATTAAACGTGTGGAATGTTGATACATTATTTTCTTTTATTACATTTAAACATTAATAAAAAAGTTAACAAATTTTTTTTTCAAAAATCGGCTCCGACAATGTTTTTAGAAATTTATTAAGCTTTAATTTAAAAAAAAGAACTTTAAATTTGGTCAAGAATTAGAGGCTCTGGACATTTTTGAACAGTAAATTCCAGATTCATCCCACTGTGGCACCGGTCTGTACATTGCATCGTACAGACCATTCGTCAGGCTGACGTTTCACGGGCGTCAGACTGTTTTGATACGAATAAAGACTCTGTTCTGAATTCTACTGTGTTGTATCGAAATCCTCACTTCTCCTTTCAGGTCGACGGGGTCTGACTTACTGGTAATAAGTCAGGGTGTTTTTCTCTCTCTGAAACCTGTTTAGGTCCGGGGGAGAAAATTTACTAGGGTGTTTTTTTCTCTCTCTGAAACCTGTTTAGGTCCGGGGGAGAAAGTTCAGCAGGGTTGTCATTCTCGACAACAATAATGCTGGGGACTTCGTCTCTTATTTGACTACCGTCAGAGGATACTCGTAGCTACATATCCGCCTTGTAACCGTCCCCTATGCCCCGTGTCCGGTATCAACGGAATCGGGAGCAACGGCGCGCTCGCAGTCGGCAGTTCAGGAAAGCCCAGAAGCAGCAACGACGTCAGCAGCTCCAGTTAGCCGCCAGCGTCGGCCCAGCACCGGTGGAGGGTCGTCCGCACTTCGAGTCCGAGGACCAGCTGCAGCAGGCGTTGGAAAGCCTCGAGTACGTTGCCCCTCGCCAGCATTGGTTCTATTCCCCCCTCGACCGTCTTTTGTTCTACCTCCACTTTGTACGGCCCCATTCGCACCTCCTCCTCGACGCGAGTACGCCAGAATAGCGTAGAGAGCTCCATCGAAACTCGCGCTCTCCCCTCCTCTTAGGTATTTGGGTCGAATTCCTTTTTCGATCCTAGGCGAAACCCCCCTCTCGCTCTCACCGAGCCACCACAAGCGGCCCCAGCCCGCCGAATCTCTGTGGACGATCCGGATGTTCTAAACATTTTGTCCAGCTCGCTCCTCGAGTAACCGCTCTCCTCGAAATCGACCCTCGATATCAGAAATCAAAATAAATCACCCCCCCCCCAGCTTTAAGACGATTCACCCATTGCTCACGGAGTGAATCGGTATCAATATTATATTTATCATAAGAGTATTTATAATATATATTATGCAAGTCTGTTTTAATTCCAACTCTAAAATTAAATGAAATTAATTTTAATTAATAAAATTTTTATTTCACATTAATTACAAATATTAGAAGTCATGTATATTAGTATTGTATTAGTATTGTTTGTATTTTAATTAACTTTAAAATTAAATGAAAATAATTTTAATTAATAAATTGTTTATTTCACATTAATTACAAATATTAGTAGTGATGTATATTAGATAATGATAAAATTAAGAATATTTTAAGAGTGTTAGAAAAATTGTTCAATCTCCCTTTTTAAAATATTTTTAAAGTTCTGTCAATTAAAGAACATTGTATAAAAGAAACAAATCTAAAAATGTACATTTTTCAAAATTATGTTGTATCTTCCATTTTAAAATTAAATAAAATTTTTTATTTAAGTATTGATTTGTGTCCATCAAATAATTTAATTAAATATTTTAATTTTGTATTTCTTAATTTTACAATTAAGTACACAACTCTTATATATTTGAATCTGACATTTTGAATTTGTAATTCTGAAATATATTCTTCCGATGTCAAAATCTTAATCAAAGACCTCAACAATACCACTCACTTTTGCTTCAAAGTAATTCGTTACAATTATAATTTTTTCGATTTTTTTTATCCCGATAACACTCTTATGTTTAATCTCAGTTATAGAATGATTGTTTTTGCAAAATTCTGCTAAAATGTGACGAAATCAATTGTAGAAAGTTTAAAAGCAGTCCATCAAAAAATGTATAATTAGAAAAATTTTGATTTTTTTAATTTTCCGAAAAAATAGTATATCTCACGTTGTTATTAATATTTTTTAATTTTGTAAATTTATAAACCCAACTTGAGTCAAGACCTAACACTCTGTCAAATTTTGTCTCAAACAAAACAAAAATTTTAAATTTAAATTTTTGATTTTTTGAATTTTGTAAGAATTTGAAAATTAAATTGGTAATTTATTTTTCCATTTTGAAATTAGTATAGAATCATCCGGAATTTTAACGTTTTTAATTTTCTCTTTTAATTCAAAGCTATTGTTTATATGAGATTAAGGAAGACGTATAGCATTTTTAAGTTTATCATATATTGTTTTTGCCAAAAACTGAGTAGGACTTCCAACAAGCGAGATAATTGGTCGAAGCATAACATTTTGTTTATGAATTTTTGGTAAACCGTAAAATTTTGCCAAAGTAGTATCTGTCATAGTTAATTGAAGTTTATTGTATTTAAATTTCAAAAATTCATTATCATTTAAGCCTTTGAGAATTTTATAAGTGTTAGTTTGTAATTTTTTAATAGGGTTTCTTTCAATAATTTCATAAGTTTTTTTATCCGAAAGTAAAGCTTCCGCTTTGGACAAATAATCATTCTTGTTCACACAAACTGATGTATTACCTTTGTCAGAGGTTGTAAAAAACACATCAGGGTTTTTATTCAGAAATTCTTTTGTCAGCTTTATTTTTTTAAAATATCTTTTTGAAAATGATTAATATGAGCATTCTTGTTTATCATGTTAGAATTGCTGGCACTGATTTTATCTCTAATATCATTTTTTATATTTGAATCCAAATTTAACAACGAAAGAGTTGATTCTACATTTTTAATTGTGGAAATAATATTTTGTTTAGAAACTTTTTGTGCAATGTTGAAATTTGGACCTAAAGTGACAATATCAGATATCACTAATTGGTTTCAAAAACCTTTGTCATCAAATAGGTTGATTAATTATTTTTCTAGCCATCCGATACAACAAAAGAAAAATATAATTTACAATCTCGTGGATAGAGCCTTACTTTTGTCAGATTCTTCTTTTCATGATAACAATATTAAAAAAAATCATCGATATTCTCGTCAATAACAACTATCCATTGAAATTTAAACAAAAACATATTCATACTCGATGCAAGAAAATTAAGTACAAATCGAATAACAATAAAAAAACAATCAATTCCATGGTTTATCAACGTCTTCATAAAGTTTGCCTTTCATTTAACAATAACTTTTATTAAATTTCGAATATTTTGAAAGATTTTAATATTTTATCTATTCCAATGGTCAACAAAAGTTTTAATTCATTTATAAGACTAGGTAAAGATGTTTCTGACAAATGATCAAAAACCAATATTGTTTATAAATTTAATTGTAACAACTGCCCGGCAACATATGTGACGCCGCGCGAGAAAAGGGACCTATCGCCTGAAACGTTAATTTTACAGAGCGAGCGTTAGAAGTTGCAGCAATGCATTGCGACCAATATAAATTCTTACGCTTCATGCTTAATAACTCAAAAAGTAATTGATGGAAACAATTTCTGATTTTTTCAAATGAAAGAGCGACTAAAAAGCTACCTTTTGGCATAAAAAAATGAAAATTGATTTTTTTCGCGATAGGTTTTTTTTGCGTTGGAAGTTGCGTCAATGCATGGCGACCAATGTAAATTCTTACGATTCATGCTTAATAACTCAAAAAGTAACTAATGGAAACAATTTTTGATTCTTTTAAATGAAAGAGCGACTAAAAGGCTACCTTTTGGCATAAAAAAATGAAAATTGATATTTTTTGCGATAGGTCCCTTTTCTCGCGCGGCGTCACATATATTGGAGAAACAAAAAGAACTTTAAAAGAAAGAATTCGTGAACACTAAAAAGGTGAAGGTACCGTTCTGTCGTCGAACAACACCAATCAAAATCACAACACACATTTGACTTTGATGACGTAAAAATTGTCGACTCTGAACCTAATTATAAAAAAAGACTTATCTCAGAGATGATACATATCAAAGGTTTTAATAACACGATTAATAAGAAAGAAGATATTTGTTTCCTCAGTAACAGATATTTTCCGTTATTGGGAAAACTCAAATTCTAATTATTGTGTCCCATTGTTTTGATATCATTTAATTGTCGTCGACTTACTTATTAATGTATAATATTTACCTCAGACTTTCAGTTTGATAAAGCATTCGTTGTGTCGACAATGATTTTTAATTTTTATTTATTTGACTCATTGTCTGTTTATACAAAAAGAAAAAACAAAAAACAAAAAATTTATTGTTGCCAAAATTGTACAATGTATTGTTGATTGTTGACTCGTTACTATGTAACTAAGTTGTAAATTCGGAGGTATGTTTCTTATTTTTGTGTGTTATTTTTTTGAATTTTTTACGAAAGAAAAAAGTGAGAACTGCTTTAAGAAAATTACTTTACTGTGTTTTTCTAAATTTGGTGTTTTGTTTGTTTTTAATAAAGTGGCCTAAAGGGGATGGCAAACAGAGCCATCGAAACGTAGCACATATAAATATTGTGTTCAACTTTATTGCCTTCCTATATCGGATAAATTTTCCTGAATTATAACTTTGGAAGGGATTTAAAAATTTTTTTTTCAATTTGATTAGGTATTTTAACCCGTTGTGGTCACCCGGGGTGTAGGACACCCCAGGACTACTTTGCGTTCAATGTCTTTGAAACCACGCATAAAAACCTTTAATCTTCAAAATAAATATACTTTTTGCATAAAACATGGCATACATGGATATATCATAAAGAAGTAGAATGACAGCGTTTTTGCGGCCTGGGGTGCGGAACACCCCATGTGACCATTTATAGGTGTGACCACTACGGGTTAAAAAATCTCTGCGTTCAAATTTAGATATTTATGATTATAATAATCCTACCAAATCGTGAGCTGAGAATTAGACTGTGTTATGCCCATTTACTGTCAAATCGAGAAAAAAAGTTCAAAGTTTACTCACTTCATACTCATTCAAAACCTTTTTTAAAATTAAAAAATTATTTATTAATTATAAAACATGGATTGTAAAATTATATTCATGTAAATCACCACAACACACCTTCAAAGGTTAATTACGTATAAAATGTTGTTGCTTAAAGTTGTCATTACCACGTAAATCCACACGAAATCGTAAACATATAGTACTAACTTTTCGATAACATAAAATTTTTAATTTTTAATTATCATGAATTAAAAGTAGTTTTAAAATATATCTCTTTATAAAAAATCAAATTCAACACCTGTTAAATCTGCAATACTAGATATTTTTAAATTTTTAAAAATTGGACATGTCACAATATAATTCTCAGCTGACGAAATGTTATTGAAATCTATTAAAGCGTACTCGAGATATGAGGAAGCAGAAATTAATTGTTTTATTAATTATTTTTATAATTAATTCTTTTTCTTCAAAATTCAATATTATATGTATAAAGAATATTTAGACAATTTTAATGACTAAAAATCAGAAAATCAAAAAAAAAAATCAGAAATCAGAAATCAAAAGAGAAATTCCATTAATTTTTTTATGTAAATAACTTTAAAAATAATTAACATTTGGGCTTTTTCACGTCAGAACTATCAGAGTTGTCAAAGGGTTCATCGATTTTCTTGAAACTTCGTGGTATCATACTGCTATATGAGAAACTTTTTCCCTCCAAATTATTTTTAAAAAAATTTTAAATTATAGAGAAGATACGCCATTTTAAATATCAACATTAATTTAACAAAATTGTTAATATCTCAAAATATTACAAATGGATTTTTAAGAAACTTACACATGTTTTAGGTAAAAATGTATACTTTTAAATAAAAATAAAATCAATAAAAAAAAAAAAATTTTACGCAAAAAAATTTTAAAAAAATTTTTAATAAAATTTTTTATTCACCTTCTCCTTTCTGACAGAAATTTTATTAATATTGTTAAATTCCTTATGAATTTACCTTTTATTTAAAAAAAAAAATTGATGGAGACTTTATTAGGTCCCGAGATATTAGAGTTTTTGTACAACCTCACATAGTTGGGCAAGCAAGACGCGGCGTGGCGCCCTGCACTACTAAGCTCCTACCTTGATCTAAGTTCAACTCAAACATGCTTGCAACTCCGGTTTTTTCTTGAACTTGTTTCTGGGATGCCTTTCGATCATTTTGAGCCGAAAAAGAACAAAATCTCTCTAGCCGTTTTTGAGAAAACTCATTTTTTCTTTTTAAATATTAGTCAACTTATTTTTAAAAAAAAATAAATAAAAGTAAGCACTTTATTAGCTTAATTTGTTTATATTAGCAGTAGAAAAAAGGCTCTCAGCAATGGATTTCTTGCGACAATTAAAACCCATAAAAATTCATGGAAAACCATGAAAAACCTGTTCATAATTTAGTTTTTTGCTTATTACTCTCTTCCAGTACATGTAAACTTAAAATTTTCTGTAAATACTTATAATACTTGGGTTACTATAATGAAAGTAAAGTAAGTCTTCCTGTCAGAGAAGTGACGTAATATTTGAATGACTCCTTAGTAATACGAAAATATAAATTTAACTTATAAAAAAAAGTGAACATTTTTCTGCAATTTTGCATTAAACTTACTTTTTTTTTTCCTTTGCCAGTGCGTGGAAGTTCGGTCCACATTTCTTTCACATTTTCTAAAACCATATTACAGTGCCTATCAAAAGCTTTTACGCGACCAAGTAATTTTTTATTGTTTCTGCAGTTTATCAATACTTGTGTGTTATTTTTAACAGATTGCGTTAAAACTGAAAGTGGTCCAGTATTGAATTCTTCTTCTTCTCGTTTAGCAAGTTCCTCTGGTGTCATTTCTGATTTGGGTTTCGTTAAAGAAGACCTAAAAGTTTAAAATAAATTGTTGAAACATTAAAGGAAATTACCATATATGACTATAAAATAGTATACTAAGCAATAACTCGGTTAGCACGAAAACTTACAGAAAGCTTGCTGCAAGAAGTGAAATGTCCTTTCCGCAACATGCTTGCTCTGTAAGCATTCGAGTCCAAATTGATATCTCTTGAAAAAAGC
Source organism: Ganaspis brasiliensis (assembly GCA_037103525.1). Taxonomy (NCBI): domain Eukaryota; kingdom Metazoa; phylum Arthropoda; class Insecta; order Hymenoptera; family Figitidae; genus Ganaspis; species Ganaspis brasiliensis. The sequence goes on along the minus strand of JAZKLR010000356.1, from coordinate 824,101 downwards.
ATTAAGGGTATGTGCTACGGAGTTAAATTTTTGCACGGGAGTTTAGTGGAAAAATTTAACTCCGTAGCACATGCCCTTAAGTCTTTTAACAGGAATGTTATCATTATGGGGGACTTCATTTGTAAGTACACCAGAGTCTGGATTTAGTGGACAGTTTATTTTTTTGTCACTAAATCGAGAATGGCGTCACGAGCATTCTGATTGGTACAGCCCTATACATAGCCTATATCATTTTAAATAAGCACACTCAGGTGCGAATTGCGGTCGGCTGCCAGAGTTGAATGGTCGGCCCCTGGTTGGCCCAACTCTGGCTGCCAAATTGTCAACACCCAAAGTTGGCCCGACCGAACTTTGCAAACCAAATGCCGACAGTTGGGCCGAAGTTGGACCGAAGTGCATGAATATTCCCTAAAACCCATTTAGCCTAAATCCCATTCAGCCTCAAACCATATAGCCTAAAATGCATTCAGCCTAAATCCCATTTAACCATTCATGATATATCAATATATTAATTAATTTATCATGAATAAATTGTTTTATTTTAATAAGAATTCAAAAGATTTTAATTTTTTTTTTCTAGAGATCGTTATCTTGCAGTATTATAATTAAGAGTTACAAAAGTGAGATTATAAGAGAGAATTATAAGAAAACATAATATTAAAATAAAGCCTTCTGAGTGTTAAAAGTATATGTGGTGCTTTATTAATTAAGGAAAATCCATCAGGTTATGTGACCAGCACGCTTCCGCTGCGCGTGAAAATTAAAACATCCTTAGCAAAAAAATATCACAAAAAGTGAAGCTGCAAATTAGAGAAGGTCAGTATCCTTAAAATATTAAATGAAGATACAGTAGAACGTCTCTAGTTTCAACATTTTGGGGGTACTTGAAACGATAGACTCGAGGCCCATCAGGGGTAATTGTTGCGCAGTAAGTTACTGCGCATGACATAGACAGGCGGGCTAGTTTAAATAAAATTTGAAGATTGCGAAAATATAAACATGAATATGTAAATTTCAAAAGAATAAAATTTCAATAAACAATGCATTTAATGCTTAGTTACTTATTATCAATCACATACTTGGTAATAATATTTTGCACTAATTATTTCATTAAAAAGTTTATTTTTAAAAAAAATAAATGATCAAATGCCAAGAAGTATTATTTTATATAGTATAAAAAACTTACATTTGCCTTAAAGAAAATTAGTATGAGTTACAATGAAACTTTTTATTATAATATAAATTATTAATACTTATAGAAGTCGTTTTTTGTAAGTAGTTTTTAAATGTATCACAATTTTCATAATTATATTGTTAATTTTCGTTTAATTAGTCAATAAACTCAATTCATAATTAAATTAAAATATTAAATTGATTACTTAATAATAATAGAAGTTATTTTTCGTAAGTGTTTTTAAATTTACCGCCTTTATCAAGTATTTAGTATTTACCGACGTCATGATTTGGTTACGTGGTGGGGGGTTGAAATAAGAGAAACTTGAAACGATAGGACCTTAAAACTAGAGACGTTCTACTGTAACTAGAAAAAAAAAAAATTAGAAGCAATAGAAGTAGAGAAAAAGACTTTGAAGGTTAAGTTTCTGCCAGCGTTTGCTGAGCACGTGCTACAAAAATCTTTAATTGTTAAAGAAAACTAATAGGGAAATTAAAGATGCATGAGAGAAAATTTTAAGAGAATATCAGAAATTAAAAATTACAATTTTTTTTTTTTCAGAAGAATAAAATTTTAAAGTGCTATCACGAAATTTTTTTTGATAAGAGGTTAGAATCGTCAAAGAGAAATAATACCGAAAAATATACGTAAAGTATTGTGGTGAATTGCACCAGTAATTCTACAATTATTAAAATCTTGTTTTAACGGGGTCGATTGATGGATGAAACCTGCAGTGCGGTAAAATCTGTTCATTGGCTAGGGAGTCTGTACAAATCGGCATGGTTCTCGAGTGCATGCATGGCCAGCCTGAAATCCAGCGGGTTTTTAATGCAGTGCTTAAAACCACATGTTGGAGAAAAGGTGTGTGCATTTGTGTAACTGTGTGGAGGAGTTCAGATTCTCGTCTCGTTCTGTGATAAACAGCTGTGCGTTTGCCATGGCTCAGAGACATGAAAAATTTTTATCCTTAAATTTAGAGAATATACCTGGTGATTAAAATTGATTTTTAAACTTTTTAAATTTAGAGAATTTATCTGTCGATTAAAATTAATTTAAAATTTAGAGAATATACAAAGAGATTAAAATTAATTTAAATTTAGAGAATGTATCTGGTGATTAAAATTTATTCAAATTTAGAGAATATACCTATTGAGAAAAATTAATTTAAATCTAGAGAACATACCAGATAATTAATATTAAGGATAGTTGTTTCTAAATCCCGTAGAAAATGGCAGAACAAGAACCAAAACAAAATCCACTTGTTGACTAAGACTCAACGGAGGAAAAATCAAATCAAGAATTGACTTTAGATTTACAGGACAAATCAGAGAAAATGGAAGACAACAAAACTAACAAAACAAGCAGTCCTAGAACGAAAGAGCCTTCACAGAAAAAGAAAATAGAGAAAGAGGAAATTAAAGAGAAAAACACAGGAAGTAAGAATTTATAAAATTTAATTAATTAAGAATGTATTAATGTTCTTATATATTTTCTGAATTTACTTTGTCAAATAAAATTGTTGTTGTTGTGAAAGAAAAATTTATTAGATGTCAAATAAAATAAAGAGTTTCAAATTTTTTAAAAAATTAAAGATGTTTAGAAGGTCAGGCCTGACACTTATATTCATTTAGAGCAAAGAGATCAAATCCAGGTAGTAATTTAGAGTCATAAAATTTTTTTTCTTTTCACAGCAAAACCCAAAGAGTTAACTAAGGAAAAAGGTCCAAGGATTATTAGTAATCAACTAATACAAACATCCAACCTGAGCGTAATTCAACACGAATACGCACAACTCTGAAATCTGCAGAAAGAATCAGTGAACCAACTCAATAGTTCACTAATAACCTTACAAAAGATCATGGCAGAGGGGACCAAATTGCTGAACAACATGGTCCAGTTATCCAAAAACAATTTGGAATCAGAACGTATTCGTCTGAATCATTTAGAGGTAACACAAACACAAAATACATTAAAACGAAGTTTAGATGATAATTTAGAGGAAATAAATAAGAATAGTAAGAAGCATAAAGTACATTCTGATTCGAGTGATTCTAGAGTTTTAGAAGATCAAAAGAAAATTAGAGATAGTATGGAAGTTATAAAAGAAAAATTGATTGAAAACGAAAATTACAATTTTATAGTAAACGTTAAAAGAGAATATAAACTATCACAAAAATCTGACTTTGACCTTTGGATGGATTATTTAAGATCCGACCTAACTAGTAATGATTTATTAGATGTAATTGATGCGACCATAAAAGGTCCTGAAAATCGTTCCACTTCGAGTACTTTAAAAAGAAAGAATATTGTTAGAGACATAATAATCAATCATTTAGATAAATATTATCATAAGAGAATTTTAAATGAATCTGATCCAAAAGAAATTTTAAAGAAACTAAGAGGTTACAAAAAGAGTGAAATAAACGTGACTCATACTTCTGTGAGAGCACGTCTTTACCAAATTAAAATGAGAAAAGAGGAAAAAGTAGACGATTTTTGTGAGCGTTTTGACTCAATAATTCGAGAATACGAAACTTGCGAAAATGCTGTTCGTCTCACCGAACAGGAGAAACGATCTTCTTTCTATCAGGCGGTATCTTCAATAACGCCAGAATTAAGAAATGCCGACTTTATACAAAGACAAAACTTTTCGAAAGAAATGAGTTTAGAGAAAATTAAATCGTTTCTTTTACAGTTAGAGGCTGAGAGGAAAGGCGAGAAGAAAGAAGAGACTAGAGTCCAACGATCTAGAGTTGTTAATAACCAGAGCCAAGAAACGCGGTGCCACCGCTGTAATGAAACTGGACATTGGGCAAAAGATTGCCATCTTCGAAACTGCGACCAATAATTTTGTTACTATTGTCAAAAGGTGACTAACCACAAAGGAGATGAGTGCTCATTGGCTCGGAAAAAACCTGATGACAGAAATAGAGGTAAAAATTTTAAGAGTAATCAATTTAATAAAAATAAGAGTAAGCTCGAACCAGAAATAAAAAATCCGTACAAATTTAAGAGAGAACAAAAGAATTTTAGAAAAGAGAATAAAGGAAAATTCAACCGAAATCCGAATTGGAACAGAAACACGAAAGCTCAACCGAACAAAAATAAAGAAGAAGGTAAGATAAATTTTGTAAGTTTAAATAAATCTAAAGAAACTGTAAATTTTATTGCTGATTCGGGAGCTACTGATCACATAGTGAACACAAGTTTGATTTTAAGCGATTTTAGACGTTGTGAGAACGGAATAATTAAGAGTGCAAATAAAAACGAATTTGCAGATATTGTAATAGATGGAAAGGGAGATCTTTTGCTGCAATCTGACACATCTAAAGAAAATCTTATTAAATTAACCGATGTGATTGCGGCAAGAGATGTCTCTGAAAACTTGTTATCATTAAGAAGATTAGTAGATGCGGGTTATTACATTTATTTAGATGACACATCACTTAAAGTTTACGACAAAATAACAAATAAAACTATATTAGAGGGTAAGTACGAAAAACCAAATTGGGTGGTGCAATTTAACCTAAAAAACGAACAAAATTGAAAGTGCGAAAATTTTTGTTGTAAAGCAAGAATGATCACATATTATGAGCTTCCTGAACAATCGCGAACCGGTAATGTAGATAAAGAGTTCTTGAATACGGCGGGAGATATTAACAAATCTTATCTTGACAGTTCTGCGATTGGGAGGGAGTATATAGAGAAGTTCATAAATTTAGAAACAAATAAAGAATCAAATTAAGAGTTTAAAATTGTTACGGATATAGAAAGTAGTTCACTTTCAAGAAAAACAATTAAAATAGACAATTTAAAATCTTTTGAAAATATAGAACAGATACTAATCCCGAATGCATTAGAGAAAAAGCCAGATAATTGTAAGAGACATAATGAGGCAATATTATCGCACGCGAGATTAGGTCATGCTTCATTGAACTATCTCAAGAAACTCCAAAAATCACAAAGATTCTAGAGAAAGTTAAATTTGATGATTCGATTTTAGAGTGCGAAGTATGCATAATCGCAAAAATGGAAAAATTGCCATTTAAAGAGATTAGAAAAAGAGCAGAAAGGCCTTTACAGTTGGTTCGTACAGACACGATGGGTCCTATAAAACCAATTTCATACCCAAGCTCAAAGAAATATATTGTAGTTTTCGTAGATGATCACTCCAGATTTGCCAAAGCATACGCGCTAGAATTAAAAGACGAAAACGGCGACGCCCTTAAAAGATTTTGAATTTCAGCTCGAAACCTGCTAGGTAAAAATGAAAAATTGTGTTTCATTAGATCTGACCAGGGCACCGAATTTATTAAAGGGAAGTTTTTAGAGATTGTAGAGGAAGAAAAAGCAGAAATTGAAACTTCGCCACCATATACGCCTGAACACAACGGCACAGTCGAAAGGTTTAACCAGACTATCCAAAATAAAGTTAGAACTTACATGTTAGACTCAGGATTGCCAAAGAGTATGTGGGAATTTGCTGTTGATGCTGCCGTGCACGCATATAACAGGACTAGAGTTATTCGCTCCAAGTGCAAGTTGTCATTTCAATCAAATCAAAAGATTTGACCGAATTACCGAAATCCGATTCCAAATTCAGCGAAAAAGCAATAAAAGCAGTCTTAGTAGGATACAAACCTACAGCTTATCTGCTTTGGCATCCAAGTAGTAGAAAATTCATAGAGTCGCGACACGTAAGATTCAACGAGAAACTGATGTAAAAAGATGTATATAAAAGAGACCAATTAGAAAAACGAAAATTTGCAAGACTTTAAAGGTTTAGAGGGAATAGACTGGAACAGTTTAGAGGAAACTGAACAAGAGCAAAAAGAAACAAACCTAGAGCCCACAAAAAGGAGAGGAAGACCGAAGAAACAATTAGAAGACAAAAAGAAGAGAGAAGAGAAAATTGAAAACAAAACAGGATGCGTGACTAAAAGTAAAAGCAAAAGAAAGTTAGAGCCTCAAGATGAACCCAAGAGAACGTACACAGGAAAACCGATTGAGGACACAAGCTTTGCCAGATATGTTAACTGCCCATGTGTTTCTGCAAATAAAGAAATCGGTTACATACCAGACAAAGAGGAGAAAGAGATAGAAATGAGACAGTGTCTAATAGCAACAATAAATAGAGACCCGATCAACTACGAAGAGGCAATGGAAACTAAAGAGAAAGAAGGCTGGAAATTAGCCATTAGAGAAGAAATGGATTCCATGTACTCAAACGAAGTATGGGAATTTGTTGATCGACCAAAAACCATGCAAGACGGAAAAAGAGTAAACATAATTGACTCGAGATGGATTTTCAAGAAAAAGTTAGAGGCAGATGGATCAACTCGACTCAAAGCGAGGTTGGTAATTAGAGGTTTTAAGGACAAAAATGTATATGATCTAAAAGATACATACGCTTCTGTCTCCAGATTGTCAATTGTTAGAGCGCTATTAGCGATAATCAATAAGTACGAACTGTTTGCACGTCAACTAGATGTAAAGACTGCATTCTTAAACGGAGAATTAGAAAAAGAAATATACATTGAAATTCCGGAGGGAATAGAGACAAATGAGAACATTAGAGCGACGAAAGTATGTAAATTAAAGAGAGCATTGTATGGATTAAGGATAAGTCCGAAAAAGTGGAACAAGAGATTCTCAGAAGAAATGGCAAAATTAGGGCTGGAAAACGACTTATGCGAGTCATGTCTTTTCACTTGGCGAAAAGATGGAAAGATGGTGGTTGTATTAATTTATGTAGATGACATGATTGTTGCTGGTAATGATTTAAAGGAATTAGAGGAAATCATAACCCATCTTGGAAACGCGTTCGAACTGAAAAATCTTGGGGAACCAAGAAACTTCCTTGGAATAACCATTGAAAGAAATTTAGAGGACAAAAGCATGCTGATTCATCAAGCAAACTATGTTGAGAACATTTTAGAGAGATTCAACATGAAAGATTGCAAACCACAAAACACACCGATGGTAACAAGACAAGTCAGCAACAGATACAAAAGAGAAAAATTAGAGGAATCTGAAATTAAGAGCAAAATTCCAAATGACGAGATAAAAAGAGTACCGTACAGAGAAGCTATTGGAAGCTTAATGTACTTATCGAACGCCACCAGACCTGACATAACTTTCGCAGTAAATTACTTAGCAAGAAAACAACTAGAGCCAAATGAAGAAGATTGGACAGATGTTAAAAGAGTTTTCAGATACTTAAGAGGTACTACTAAATTAGGATGAAGATTCAAAGGGGAAACAGAAGACTTAGAGGGATTGACAGATGCAAGTTTCAGAGACTGTCAAGACTCGACTACCACTGGAGGATATGTGATTAAACTATTTGGAGACGTCATTGCTTGGAGGAGTCACAAACAGACATACGTCACTCTCTCGACTTGCCAAGCAGAGTATCTTGCAATGAGTGATGCCTGTCAGGAACTGATCTCGATTGATAAAGCCATCAGATTCGTCATTGGTAGAACCCTGTTTCCTGTAACGATCTGATGCGACAACAAGTCAGCAGGAGATTGTACAAAGAAAGATGGAAGTCATAAAATGAAAACATTCGATGACAATTTAGAGGAAATCAAAAGAAGTCTTAAATTAAGAGAAGAAACTGGGAGCAGAAAACATGAGGAGCACTTTTTCAAAAGTTGATAAATCCATTTTCCAAAAAAGTTGAGATAATCACAAATTTAACATATTAGGAACCTTACAAATCGATCTGTCACTGTTAAATTCAAGAAAAACATTTAATATCAAAGAATTTTCAATTTAAAAAAAACTTGGACTTAACCAAGATGATTTAAAATTTTAATTTTTTCCCTAGAATAAATTACAAAAACCTTTAAATTCCTTAATTACTATAAACTTTAATTAAAAATAAATCTCCTTAAGTGCAAAAAACATTCGTATATAAATAATTTCGTATATTTTTTCTACTTTATAATTAACTCTAGGGGTTAGGTGGGAAACTGCATTTGTTTAATTTTCTCGAAATAACAAAATGTGGATTTATCAACTTTTGAAAAAGTACTCCTCACATATGGCAGATACACATGGAGATTTCGTCAAACAATGTGTTGATGAACGTAAAGTCGATGTAAAATGGATCCCTACTAAAGAAAACGTAGCCGATATTATGACGAAATCATTGCCCTTAGATTCACATAAATATTTAAGAGATAAAATGCTAAATTAAGAGTTAAAGAATTTTAGAGTTAAAATTTAAGAGATAGATAATTTAATAATAATAAAATTATTCAAATTTAAGATTTAAACTAACAATGTTTTTCTATATGTTTACAGACAAACGTGGAAACGGACAAGCATAACCATGAAAGACGTTAAATTAAGAGGAACTAGAAGACTGATTTAAAGAAGACATTTTTATAATCACTTATAATTAATCATAAGTTTAATCTTTCTGTTCGTTTAAATATTACTATGTTTTTGTAAATCGACAAAGGGAGGGAGTGTCGGAAATTGTATTTTGAACTTTGCCGATGTATGGCGCGAACGCCATTTTTTATATCGATAGGTATCGACCGTCTCGATCTCCCTTTCTCGCGCAGCTATGTTCAGACTGACACGATACGTGATAATCGTTATTCGTATGAGAATTCTTTTAGAGATCGTCATCTTGCAGTATTATAATTAAGAGTTACCAAAGTGAGATTATAAGAGAGAATTATAAGAGAACATAATATTAAAATAAAGCCTTCGGAGTGTTAAAAGTATATGTGGTGTTTTATTAATTGAGGAGAATCCAACAGATTTTTATATTAATAAATATTTATTAAATTTAGTTATTGTAATAAGTTTATTAATTAAAATAATATTATTATTTAATTATAAAAGATTAAAAATTTTAATAGGGTGTTCATCATTAAATAATATACGGAATAAACTGAACAATAACAATGTATATGTTATATAATATACTAATTTAAATTTACTAATTTTGAGAACAAGAAAACAATATAAAAGTTAAACAAGGTAATATTGCTTTTGTGTAGTTAATAGTATAATTGATATTGTATTATAATTATGGTATTATAACAGTATTGAAATAATATAATAATACATCTTTACTGATATAATGAATATTATAACATAAATAGTGTGAATAAATAATTATTGCTATAATATTCATAATGATATTATAAATATTTAAATGTTGTTTTTAATATGGTTAATAGTATAATTAATGTTGTATTATAATTATATTATACTTTTATTATTATGGTTATTTTGTAATATTATTATTGTAGTATTATAACATTAATATTGTAAATTTGGTTTGCCGTATGCATGTGTTGTTTTAATGTTGTATTCCTGTACTATGTATATAATTTATTAAGCGTGTAATGAACAATCATTTATTATAATAGTGCATTATATAAAATGTACAATACACCGTATACTATATGATCGTGCATGTATAAAGTATATGCGTGTTATATGGAATGTATTATTGTGTGTTATTTGTTATTTAATCACAGCGTGTTGCATGTTATGTAACCATGTGGTATAATTATGTAACATTTATAATAGGGTGATGGAACCAATTGTCGATGAAATAGTGACACTGCATTAGAATTTATTTAATAACTCATAAATAAAACTACTTACATGCATAGCAACGGTTTATTTGAATAAAATATAATCAAAGTTTGAAATTCTGATATGATTTTCTAGTAAAAAAATAAATACATAAAGAAAAAATTAATATGAAAATTTATTGCATATAAATACCATTTGTCGAGGCTGCGATACCAATCGCTCGATTTCTGGACCCAATTGTTGTTTTTACTTTAAAAAAATGTTATTGCTTAAAATTTAGGAATTAAAAAATGATTATTTATCTAAGCTTTCGATTAAAAATATAAATAAACACATGTATTATAAAAAAAACTTTATATTCTTTTGAAATTAAAGTATCTTACCGGTTTCTTTTCTGACGTTTGTAAACACAAGGGATTTTCAACCCCATAAAAACAATAGAAAGTGTTGTGAAGGACACGTAACTCGACAATTGGAGTTCGGTCAAAATAAAGAACAATTTGCCGAGTAATCATTTTATTTAAACTATTAAATACCTACTTTTATCAAACCAACGTTTTAATTTTCAAAAACTTTGTTCTTTTCTGTGTACAATGATATACTTATAAACTACTTTTAAAATATAAAATATACGACTTTTGGAATTTAAATTATAATAGTCGTATTGTGAATGAAAGCAGCAAATGGCGACTGTCAGCTGATAATGTTGATACTGCATATTAAAACATTTAATTCTAGAAAAATGGTCTTTAATCATGTAAAGTAATATTTTTGTATGTTTACACAAATTATTTATTGATAATGTAATACAATTATATTTTATATTTATAGTGTGATTTACTTTTTATAAGCAAAAGTAGTCAGTGAGACTCGACAATTGGTACCGACTCGGTAATTGGTTCCTTCACTCTACCTTGTTTTCTATAAAAACAAAAGTATTGTTTGATTATAAATTTTATATATATGTGACGCTCCGCGAGAGAAGGGACCTATCTCGGAAAAAAACCATTTTCATTTTTTTATGCTAATAGATAATTTTTTAGTTGTTCTTTCATTTCCATGTTTCAAAATTTTTTTTTATTAATTACACTTTTTGTTATAATGCTTCAAACCTAGGCGTGCTAATTGCATCGCATTGTTTGGATTTTCTTTGAACGACCATCCCATGAAATTGGCTTTTATTGATTTCATTTTTTATGGTAATTGATAGTTTTTGAATTGCTTTTGGAGTTCCAAAAATCAAAATTTGATTCCTGCAATTAGTTTTCTTGTTATGAAGCTTCAAACATAGGCATGTTAAGCGTCTCGATTTTTCTTCCTTCTCTTTGCCCGTCCGTCCTTTAAAGTTTGCTTTCTCAGCGATAGGTCCCTTCTCTCGCGGGGCGTCACATATGTATCAAGTGTATGTATAGCAGGAAAAATTGAAGTTTATAACATTCAACATTTTTTTCTAATGTTAACCAAATATGAAGGTTATTATTAATACAAATTATTATTATAACAATTAAAACTCTTACGGAATTTATATTTTATATATTAATAATTTTTTTATGTAAGGGACTAATTTGTTATAGAAGATTCTACAGGAGAATTCAGTCAAACTCCATCCACGGTAAAAATGGCATGCACATAGATCACCCCTACCTATCGATCTAATTAACCCCCTGCCTACTGAAATGACGGTTAACGACAAAAATCGACAATTCGGACGCCTGGTGGGGACTATAGGAAACTCTTTGAATAGTGCGAGAGTGGGGAGAAGGAACCGTAGGCAGAGGGTTAATACATCGATAATTTTTATAGGGGAAAGGGCCCCAAGTTGGACACCCTTTCGATTTATTGCTGTAGAATCCAAACCAAATAAAATATATTAAAATGTGTTATACCGGATGAAAGTACAATTTATAAGGTAACTTATGGTTACAGGGATAAAATTTTATTTTGAACATAAACATTTTTTAAATCATTTCTTCTAATTGTTAAAATCTTCGGTCTAAAAAAAACTGTCCCCAAGATGGACACCATGTTAAAAGTCTCTGAAAATTGTAGTAAATAAAAAATTAACATTGTGTAACAATTCTTAAACTAATTTTTAATCATTTTACGGAATTTATCAAGAAATAACATTTCTAAAAACTTCAATTTAATAGCTTAACAGTAAAAAATAACAAAATATCGAAAAATATCGATATATCAAATTCTCCAACGATAACATCACATTTTATGGTGGAAAATCGAAAATATGCAAATAAATACATTGATATTTGAGGCCTGTCTATCTTAGGGTACATGACACCATTTTTAAATTCCCAGTAAAAATATATATACGCACACTGAATTAGTAAAATCATTTAAGGATATCATTATACGATAAATAAAGAATATTATAACGTTAAGTACTCATTCTAAATCATAAATTTAAATCACTTTACCAACTTGAAAAAAAACTGTTACAAAACTTTTTTAGACACAAAATTACGAGGTATGTGTAGAAGAAAAACCAACTGGTTTCTTTTCTTCAAATGTGCATCAAAATCTTCGTCTTTACAAACAACAAAAATGACAGAAAGCATAAGGTGCTGTCACCTTAAACAAAAATTTTATACGAAATGTCCATCTTGGGAGCACTCCCCTATAGTATAGGGGCTGCGCACGATACGATACAATACGATATTTTACAGAGTCTCGTCTCGGTCTCGAAAAAATGGAAAATTGATGGTCTCGTCTCGGTATCATCTCGGTCTCGTCACGCTTGGTATCGTCTCGGTATCGCCTTCATAATTGTGGTCTCGTCTAGTCTCGATCTTAAAAACATCGAAAAAATAAAACATGGTAATTGCAGAATACACTTGTTAACTTATTTATTATAAAAAATCAGCTTATTTATTCCAAATCAGCTGGTTATTGTTAAGAACATTTTGGGTCTTGTTGATTTATTAGTGTCGCTATTGCTTATAAATTTTTAGCTAAATAATATTAAAAATAAGATGTTGTTTAAAATGTGAAGCTGCCAAGCAGCAAAATTAACATTAAGTGAAATGTTGGACAGTAATTTTAAACCGGTTTTTTACTTTCTTCTTTGACAACTTCGACTTCTATAGTTGCATCTAAGAAATGATTTTTGGTGTTAAATCATCAGTTGAAGAATCTTCTTAACAAAAGATCAGTAATCTATATTTTGATTTTCCGGTATGATTATTTTTTATAACTATAATGGAATATTTTTGAAAAAAGGTTAGTCGAATTATACATTATTTAGCTTTTAAAAATATTTATTTAACCAGATATACGGGCTACAAAAACACCCTTTTTTTAAAAAAAAAAATAATAATAATTAGATTCTTATATATAGAATAACAAAACGAAAAAAAATCCGCATCGCGTTACAATAAAAACCACAAGCATGTGCGTTTTAAACAATCGTAGAGTTCCGTTGAAACAAAAATTGCCTTAATCTTGAAACAAAAATACTTAGCTTAAAACCGAAGAGGTCAATATTATCACAGACAAGATTAGCCTCTCTGTTAAGTCTAGAGAAAACCGAATTATAACCATAGTTTGTCCTATGCCATGAAACATAAAAAGGCAAATAAAACCTAAGATTTCTGCAAGGCGCAGAGAAGTTGATCAATTCAAGAGCAGAGGGACAGCGAATAACACCACTGATCAACTTAAACAAAAAAAGCAAGTCGGCGTATAAAAATCTAGTGCCAATCTTAGGTAAGCCGAGTTGCGCTCTTAAAAAGTCGTAATCATAAGAAATAAAATCAAACTCTAAGTTAAGCTGATTTGCCGCGAACCGCAGGAAGCGAATTTGCACACGTTCTAGTCTCAGGATGTGAACGCTGTAATACGGTGACCAGACAATCGACGCATACTCCAAGATAGATCTCACAAAAGAAATATAAAGGACTCTCAAAATAGATATCTATATCTGTTATCCGTAGTAAAGAAGTTCATAATTATAGTTACTTCCCTATTGCGGTCTCGGCGAGAGTCTTTCATTTTTTTTCATGGTATCGTCTCGGAAAACGAGACGATATCGAGCCGAGACCGAGACTGGTCTCGGTCTCGTGCGCAGCCCTAAATACCAATACTAATTCAAATGCAAATTCATTAAAAGTAAATGAATCTCCTCCAGGATCGACTCTTTCTACAGCTTTCGGACCAGTAACTTGTATCAGCGGTCAAAACTGTCCCATCAGGAAAACGTCCTTATTTCTTCAATTTTTGAAAGCTACTTAACCCTTCGAGCCACGTAATTTAGATAATAGACCACTTATTACAAACTGTACTGCAAATATGGTTTTTAGGGTCTCTGAATACGCATTCGGTATCAGCTTTTCAAAATTCAAAATGGCGGATCCAATATGGTGGAAGAAAAATTTTAAACTTATCAAATCCTCACCAAACTTGTTCATCGGGGGTTTTTGAAGTCGCTGAATACAAATCCGGTGTCACATTTCCAAAATTCAAAAATGCGGATCCAATATGGCGCATTTAAAAAATTAAAAATTATTAAATCCTGACAAAACTTGTTACTCGGGGGTTTTTGGGGTCGCTGAATACTAATCCGGTGTCAGATTTCCAAAATTCAAAATGGCAGATCCAATATGGTAAATCAAAATTTTGAAGTTGTCAAATCGTAACGAAACTTGTCACTCAGGGGTTTTTGGGGTCTCTGAATATTAATCCGGTATCAGATTTTCAAAATTTAATTTGGCGGATCAAAAATTCTAAACTTATTAAATCCTGATTAAACTTCTTACTCGGAAGGTTTTGTTTTTATTCAATTGAATATTATACAAAAAAAAATTACGCATGGAACGTAACTTTTTAATTCCTATAATAATGTTGATACCTAATAATAACACCGAAAATATTGATTTAGTCATTTTTACTTCACTTTGTTTTTGATAACGTTTAGTTTAATTTTTTATAACTTTCAAATTTTTGATCCGCCATATTAGATCCGCATTTTTGAATTTTGTAAATCTGACACCGGATTTATATTCAGCGACTTCAAAAACCCCAGAGGAACAAGTTTGGTGAGGATTTGATAAGTTTAAAATTTTTCTTCCGCCATATTGGAACCGCAATTCTAAATTTTGGAAATCAGACACCGGATTTGTATACAGAGACCCCAAAAAACCGGAGTAACAAGTCTTATGAGGATTTAATATCTTAAATATTTTTAATCTCCTATACTGGATCCGCCATTTTGAATTTTGAAAACCTGATACCAGATTCGTATTCAGCGACCCAAAAACCTTCGAGTAACAAGTTTTGTCACGATTAAATAATTTTCAATTTTCTAATTTGCCATATTGAATCCGCTTTCTAGAATTTTGTAAATCGGACACCGGATTCGTAATCGGTGACCCCAAAAACCCCAAGTAACAAGTTTCGTAAGGATTTAATAATTGTTTATATTCTGATCCGCTATCTTAAATCCGCCATTTTTAATTTTGGAAATCTGATAACAGATTCGTATTCAGCGACTCCAAAAACCTTAGAGTAACAAGTTTTGTCTGGATTAAATAATTTTAAATTTTCTCATCCGCCATATTGAATCATCCTTCTTGAATTTTGGAAATCTGACACCAGATTCGTAATCAGTTTAATAATTTTAAATTTTCTGATCAGCTATATTGGATCTGCCATATTGAATTTCGGAAATCTGACACAGGCTTCGTATTTAACAACCCCAAACACCCCCGAGTAACAATTACAGGATTTTGTAATTTTTTACATTCTGATCCGCCATATCGGAACCGCAATTTTGAATTTTAGAAATCTGACACCGGATTTGTATTCAGCGACCCCAAAAACCCTCGAGTCACAAGTTTTGTCAGGATTTAATAATTTTTTATATTCTGATCCGCTATCTTAAAAACGCCATTTTAAATTTTGGAAATCTGATACCAGATTTGTATTGAGCGACTCCAAAAACCTTAGAGTAACAAGTTTTGTAAGGATTTAATAATTTTAAAATCTCTGATCCGCCAAATTGGATCCGCAATTTTGAATTTTAGAAATCTGACACTGGATTAATATTCATCGAACCCAAAAATCTCCGAGTAACAAGTTTCGTAGGGATTTAATAATTTTAAAAATTGTGATCCGCTATATTGGATCCGACATTTTGAATTTTGGAAATCTGACACCGGATTTGTATTCAGTGACTCCAAAAATCTTAGAGTAACAAGTTTTGTCAGGATTTAATAATTTTAAAATTTCTGATCTGCCATATGGGATCCGCAATTTTGAATTTTGGAAATCTGACACTGGATTTGTATTCAGCGACCCCAAAACCAGTTGCAGGTGGTCTGAAAATGTAATAACAAACGGCAAATGTGGAATTGTCCTAAATGGCTCCCAGATTCCAAATTTTCAAGATTTTAAACCCTAGCTGCTCCACTTTTTGATATTTTTACGTAAGAGTTCCATATTTACCATGAAAACGCGTAAGAGGCTATCTATTCAAGAAAATATCGAAATAAGACGTCTCATTACGTATTATAACTGTGACTGTCGCTATACATGACTTTGTTAAAGGCGAAATACTTTTTAGCAATAGACACCCCTCCCCCAACCCCTCACCCCCAAGGATGACAGAATTGCTTATTGAAATGAAACGAAATTTTATCGACGATAATTGAAAATGTTATTGGTGCCCATCGTTGTAGGATCTTTGACCCCCCCACTTTTATTGACCACCTTTTCCCATTATGTGGCTCTCTATGTAGCACCCCCCCCCCCCCAATGATTACAGAATTGCTTATTGAAATGAAACGAAATTTTATCCACGATAATTAAAAATGATATTGATACTCATCGTTAAAGGATCTTTTACTACCCCTCCCCCACCCCGTCCTCGTGAACCACCTATGATTCCCCTCTATGATTTATCTTGATTAAGATAGTATTTTTTATAGATGTGCTTATACATCTATGAAAAATACTATCTTAATCAAGAGGAATTTAAATTAATTACAAATTTACCTTCCTATATTAATGCAGGGTGTCTACTAATTTCGTCCCACAAAATTCCCGGTCATTTTCCGGTTTTTCCCGGTATTTGTTCCTTTTTTTTCCCGGTTTTTTCTCTTGTTAACTTTAAATATATTTTAAGTATAAATAGACCTACAAATGGCTACAAAAATTGAAGATAACAGTTGGTAATTGAAAAAACTAATTGAAATTCAAAGAAAATAATTGAGAATTTAAGAAATAAATATTAAACTTTACAAAAAAGAATAATAAGGATTAAAAGAAACAAATAATAATGAAAAGAAACAATTAATAATGGATAGAAATAATTAAACAATGATAAAGATATTTGACAATTAGAAACAAAATTAGAAAAAAAGGAAATATTAATCGACAATTGAAAAATAATTAGAAAAATTGAACAATGGTTATTAAATTCAAAGAATATAATTAAAAAGTGGTTAATAACTAGATAGAAAATAAAAAATAAATAATTTAAAATTTAAGTTAATAATTCAAAATTGAAGAAATAAATTAAAAATTAAATAATGAAAATGAAATCGGAAAGACACAGAATTATTAAATATTAAAAACAAAAAAAAAACAATTGAAAATTGAGAAATAAAATTGAAATTCGAATACAATAATTGAGAATTAAAGAAAATTATTGAACAATTGGATACGAAAAAAGAAGAAAATAATTTATAATTAAAAAAAAAAATGGAAAATGACAGGAATTATTTAATATTGAAGAAAACATTAAAAATTGAAGAATAGAATTGTTATTTAAAGAAATTAATTGAGAATTGAAAAACATAATTGAACAATTAAATTGAAAATAGAAGAAAATTATTGAAAATAAAAGGAGGTTTTGAAACATAAAATAATTAACTGATAATTGAAAAAAGTCAAGATTACAGAATATTGAAACAAACAATTAAAAATTGAACAAAATAATCAAAAATTGAAGAAAATAATTGAAAACTGAAGAAAGTACTTAAAAATTAAAGACAATATTTAAAAACAGCAGAAAAATTTAGAAATAGACGGAAATAATTACGCATTGATGAAAATAATTTAAAAATTATTAATTTAAATAAAAATTGAAAGAAAAACATAATTTAAAAAAGCTGAGAATTGTTAAATATTGAAGAAAATTGAGAAGAAATTGAAAATTAAAAGAAATTGAGAAACTGAAAGAAATATGAAAAAATAATTGGAAATTGAAGAAAATAATTGGAAATTGAAGAAAGTAATCGAAATTTAAGAAAAGAATTGGAATTTGAAGAAAATAATTGAGAATTTAAAAAAAATCATAGTTAAAAGCCTAGAGTTATTGAATATTTAAAAAAAAATTGAAAATTAAAGAATGGAATAGAATGTTGACAATTATAATTGAGAATTAAAGAAAATAATGCAAGAATTGAACAATGGGATTGAAAGTAGAAGAAAATAAGTGATAATTGAAGAAAAAAGAAATTGAACAACCCAGGAATTATAGAATTTGAAAAAAACAATAAAAAATGAAGAATGTAATTGTAATTTGAAGAAAACGTGATTTTATGAAAATCGTTTAATAATAATTGATGAATTGAATTCAAGTTTCAAAAACATAATTGATAATTGAAAAAAAATATTGAAAAAAGTCGAGAATTATTGGTTATAGAAGAAAATAATTGAAAATTGGAGGAGTTATTGGTATGAGATGTGAAATAAATGATAATTGAAAAAAATAGTTGAAAAAAATCGAGAATTTTTGAATATTAAATTAAATAATTAAAAATTGAAGGAAATAGTTGAGATCTGAAGAAAATAATTAAAATTGAATCAAATAATTGGCAATTCAAAAAAAAAATTTATAGTTGTAGAAAATAATTAAAAATTGGTTAAAATAATTGAAAATCGTAGAAAATATTTCAGAATTAAATAAATTAATTAGAAATTGATGAAAATAATTGAAAATTGAAAAGAATTTATTATCCTAGAAAAAAATTCCCGGTTTTTCCCGGTTTTCCAGGTTAGTAGACACCCTGTAATGAGTATCAGTAAAAAAAGCTTATGGTTATAGAGGTTAAGCACCCTCCGGTATGGTTAGTACTTGGATGAGTGACCAATTTTGTAATTTGCTAGCCTGCCCAGGCGAACTGTTCGGACGCGACTAGTACATTATTATTGCGTGCTGAATAATATTTTTATTTTAAATGATAAAAAACATTTAATAAATGATTGGGAATAATAAATTGAACTTTAATGAAGACGTTCGTAAAGGAAATGAATTAAGAAAGTACTATTATTATTATTATTATTGAAAAATGTGTAAATATTCATGTGATATTTTCTTATTTATTTACATAGTTGTAAATAATAATAAGTGCTTTATTATTAAATTCATTTTGCTAACGTCTTCATTAAAGTTCAACTTACTATTTCCAATAATAATTATTTTTTTATTCTTTATCATATTTATTATTTCAAATAAAGAAATTATTCAGCACACAAGTAGCACATAAAAGTGTGCCAGTCGCGTCCGGACAAGTAGCCTGGGTGGAGTATTCTCTGGGATTGAGACGTATTAAGCGCGAGATTAGACGTCGAGGACTGGTTGTGTACCATTCGAGACTCCGAAGCTATACATCCCGACGCGACTGTAAATTAATCGGCTGTACTCATTCTCAGTAGAGTGTTTTCCATAGTTTTTCTCTACTCTGATCAGAAAGGAGCAGGCAAATGCGAGTAATTCTAATAAAAGTCGTCTACGAAACGCAAGGGGGGGGGGGTGTTAAGTTATGGGGAATTACTGTACTGATCTATGTTATTAAGGTAAAAATGTTATTACGGTGAAAAATTGGTGTTTTTTCGGAAATTCTTTTTATATAAGAATACTATATTGTGCACCGGGGAGCAAAACGCACGTTTCTTGTCCAAAATGCATACGATATTTTATGTAAGACGATTATGTTTTTCTCGGTTTTTTGGCGTGTTTTTGAGAGAAAAACATGCTCCTCTTACATAAAATACTTTTAGAACAGGGGTCTTTTTTCATTGGTCTATGCATCTACAAAGTTTTTTCATGTTTGAAATATACAATAATAATTCAAAATTGCGTCTGTTGCTTCCTCCATATTCCGATATGTGCGGCGTGTTTTATTCTCCCAGTTGAAAAAACTTGTACATGATCTTGGACAAGTTCTTAGATGATTTCTTGTACCTGCTTAGTAGTATGGACTTGTACAAGAACTTGTGTGGTCTCCGTCAAAGAAATTGGAACATGTTTATGTACAAATTCTGGTACAAGGTCCCGTACAAGAACAGCGACTTGTATAAGATCTTGTACAAGAACATGTTCAAGATCTTGTACAAGAAACTTCCCTCCTGCAGATCACGTACAAGAACTCGTCTAAGATATTGTACTCGTGATTTTGTATTCTTGAAAAGGATACAAGAAGCAGTGTATGTTCTGGCAAAAGTTCTTATGTAGCTTTTAAGCTACATTTTACCACGCAGTTTCTTGTACAAGTTCTTATACATTTTCTTGAACATGATCTTATGTAGCTTTTAAGAATGAAAATTTCACTGTAAATGAACTTGTACAAGTTTTCATACGAGAACTACCAAGAAAAATACCCTAGTAAATTTTATATACAAGATCTCACACAAGTTCTTGGACAATTTCTTGAGTGAAAAATTTTATTCTTGTACAAGTTCTTATGCGAGAACTGACAAGAAAATTTTCCTAGAAAAATTTATATACAAGATCTCACACAGGGGTGCCATCATTTAGTCCAAAACTCAGTTGTCAGAATCTCCAAATGTTCGAAATTTATTTGGCAGAATATTCAATTCTCCGAATCTTTATTTGTCAGAATATTCAACTCTCCGAACCTTCTTTTGTCCTAACTTTTAAATTCCCGAATCTCCAACTCTCAGAATATTCAACTCACCGAATCTCAATTTGTCCAAACTTTTAAAATCCTGAATCTTCATTTCTTAGAATATTCAATTTACCGAATTACCATTTGGCCGAATTTCTAAATTCCCGAATCTCCAACTCTCAGAATTGTCAACTCTCCGAATCACCATTTGACCGAACTTTTAAATTCCCGAATCTCTAACTCTCAGAATATTCAATTCACCGAATCTCCATTCGTCCGAACTTTTAAATTCCCGAATCTCTAACTCTCAGAATGTTCAACTCTCCGAATCTCCATTTGTCAGAACTTTTAACATTCCGACTACTCAGCATACAGAATCTCCATCTGTCAGACCAAAAGAATGTCGAATTTCTAAACGAGTTTTCTGATCAGCTGGTATTTTTTCCTGGAACAGTTCCAGCCAATCAAAAAGCTCCTTTAGAAATTCTACATTCTTTTGGTCTGACAGATGGAGATTCTGTATTAGGGTGGTCAAAAAATGCATGGGAAAACAAAAACTTTTTATTTTTAATGCTCTCACCCCCTAGGATTGTTCTGTATCGAAAAAAATACCCCTATTTTTTTTATTTTTTAATATTTAGATAGGGCTCAAAGCGCTCAAAGTTTCCCATGCAAAATGCATGGGAAAAAAAGACTTTTTCGTAGAAATGGTATAGAACCCTTGAAAATCAATATTTTTCAATCGCCCAACTCTGTTTCTCTTCAGGAGACTTCAAACAACAATGACAAATTGTTTACTTAACAATTTTGTAATATTAACTATTTTTTATAGGGCCCCAAAAAACCCCATAAATTACAAAATTATGAAAAAATCGTTAAAAAATATTTGTTACTATTTTTATGAGAGTTTTTTTCCTATATTTTGAATAAAAAACATAAATATTGAGTTTTAATCATTATTACATGTAATTGCTAATTTGTTTAAACAAATTATTATTATTTATTTACAACTTTTTATCAAATTGAGCTAGAGAGTTGCAACTTTTTCTTAATTTTGCAACTTATCGAGGGCATTGGAGCCAAACACGAACAAAAAATTTAAAATAATAATTTTACGATTGTTTAAACAAATTAAATTGTTTATTTTCAAGATTTGCGCAAATTGAGCTACGGAGTTGCAACTTTTTTTTAATTTTGCAACTTATCGAGACCATTGGAGCCAAACACGAACAAAAAATTTAAAATAATAATTTTACGATTGTTTAAACAAATTATATTGTTTATTTTCAAGATTTTCACAAATTAAGCTACAGAGTTGCAATTTTTTCTTAATTTTGCAACTTATCGAGGCCATTGGACCCAAATACGAACAAAAAATTTAAAACAAAAATTTTAACGATTGTTTAAACAAATTATGTTGTTTATTATTAACTTTTTATTAAATAGAGATACAGAGATGCAACTTTTTCTTAATTTTTCAACTTTTCGAGTTCAGTGAAGCCAACAAAAAAACCTAAAAATAATTTTTGGAATTGTTTAAACAAATTATATTGTTTATTATGTGACAGGATTTTAATTCTGGCGACTCAGCACTCCAATTTGTTTAACTTTTATTATTATTTAAAGTGGAGATGCTGGGGAACTTGGGTCGACAGTTGCGACCCTGGGGGCCATGTGACGTTGCGCCTGCGTGCTTGTCTGATCAACGGGAAAGCGGGTCGATAAGCCGGCAAGCATGGCATTCCTGGGTTGTAACGTATACTGTATGGTATGAAATTTTAAACTTAAAGAGTCGACTCGAAATTATACGAAATTGTGTGTGTGAGGATAATTACATGGATTTAGTGTCGACTATATTTGGTTAAACTGTAAGTAGGTTCTTAATAAGATATACCTTTTGTCGCCAAATACTTTTTTATTACTGGGTTCACCCATTTTACCTGCCTTGAGGTTCTGTTGCTCATTTTGTTTGATTAGTATAAATTTTGATACTCATTATAAATATGTCGATCTTTTGTCGACAGGCGCTCGGGTATTAAAATCATAAAGTTAAAGTTTGAACCCTCACAGCTTTGAACCCGGCCGCGTGAGTTGTAGGAATAATTTAAACGTAGTTTTTAAAGTTCAAAGTTAATTTATTAATATAACAATTATTCCTGTTTCAATTGGCGCCCAACGTGGGGCCGTTGGGATTGTTTATTTAAATATTTTTATATAAAATTTGTGAAGCTTTGATTATATTTGAAAATTTTTAAGTCTGTAAAAGTGTATTTCTGTTCTTGAACGGTCGACGATTAAGTCATTGTGTTTATATTCTTTTGTGTACGACCGTCCAGTCATCTGTTTACATGAGACTTGGCGATTAAAGTGAATTTAATATTACTTTAAAATTCGGTTCTATTGAAATATTTTCCAGATTTGATATTTGTGATTTATATGGTTGTTCGATATTGAATGTGGTTATATGTTGTTTATTGAAAATTATTTATTGCAAACTATTTATTAAAAATTATTTTATTATGGAAATTATTATTAATAATTCGAATTGTCGACAGTGTTCCGGTGAATGATTAACGGTCATTGTTTACGTTCGAAAATTAAAAAACGTTGTTAAAAATGTTGTTTTAAAATTATTTAATGAAAATTATAAAAATTGTTGTAAATTCGAATTGTTGATGATGTTCGGGTGAATGATTAACGGTCATTATTGACATTTGAAAGTTGCAATCCAGGAATCAAAAATTTTATTTAATGACAAAATTGTTTTGTGTTTTATTTTGAATTGACGTTGAAATAATAAGTATCTTGCTACTGTTAGTCGACGTGTATTTAAATAATTTTGTTGTTCGAGAAGTTCAATTTGACATGTGAGGCATTCTCTGAGCAAAAAGCCACCCTAAAAAAAAGTTGCCTAATGTTTTGGTCAATGATATGTAGTCAAAAAACAAAAATTTTAAGTAGGTTCTTAGATCTGTGTAATGCGTGGTTGCCATGTTATCAAGGGCCCAATTTTATTGCAGCGTAATTTTCAACTGCCAATAACTTTTACCCGGATAAATGGATTTAAAAATCTTTTGGGTGTTTTTTGTGCAGAATTTCCTAAACTTTCAAATAAAATTACCTAGGAACTTTTTCATAGCTACCTAGAAATGATCCTTATTTTATAAGCTTTTCAACCCCCTAAATGCCATTTTGGGAGAGCAAGATTCGTAGAAGCTATAGGTGAATGTGTGTTACAGTACACATTACAAATTTGCATCCAGTTTTCTTTTATATAGTCTTAAATGATTTTAATGTTACGAACTTTCTATACTTGAACAAAAAAGTGAAAAAATAGTATATATTGTTTTTTCTACAACAAAAAGAACGATTTGTAAGGTGTACTGTAGCACAGATTCACCTATAGCTTCTACGAAACTTGCTCTCCCAAAATGGCAATTAGGGGGTTGAAAAGCTTATAAAATAAAGATCATTTCCAGGTAGCTATAAAAAAAGTTCCTAGGGGGGAGTGTTGGTCAAAAATTAAAAAACAAACATTTTTTTGCATTTTTCTTGTCAAAAATAAAATTATGAAAATAATGAGTAGTTTTATTTGAAAGTTTAGGAAATTCTGCACAAAAAACACCCATAAGATTTTTAAATCCATTTATCCGGTTAAAAATTATTGGCAGTTGAAAATAACGCTGCAATAAAATTGGGCCCCTGATAACATGGCAACCACGCATTACACAGACCTAAGAACAAACTTAAAATTTTTGTTTTTTTACTACATATCATTGACCAAAACATTAGGCAACTTTTTTTTAGGGTGGCTTTTTGCTCAGAGAATGCCTCATGTATCTTGCTACTGTTAATTGACAATTATTTATGTTGTATTCTTTTTTGGACGTTTGAAACTATTTGTATCTTGCTACATTGGACGACGTTCTAAAAATTTATGTTTTGAATATGTTTAAAAAATTGACTGGCTGCATCTTGCTACAGCTTGTCATTGGGTTATTTGGGGGATTATTTCTCAAGTGTCACAGGTCCAAAAAGCAAGTTTATTCTATCGGGCTGAAACTTGGTCAAAATGTTGTCCTATTGAATAGGAATGAATAAAAAAAAAATCTTGACTATAGAAGAAATATTAAGACTGGGGGAGGGGATGAAATTTTTGATTTTTTTAAAAAACTGTTTACTTTGATAAAACTTTTGTTCTTATAATTTAAATTGAAAAAATTCTTATAATACCAGTTTCGATAGATTTTTTCACGCTCTTTCGATTGGTCATATTGTTTTTTACGAGAAAAATTTTTTTGATCCCTAAAAATGGAAAATAAAAATAAAAATGACTTTTTCTTCAAAAAGGACAATTTTTATTTTTTTCTATATTTTTTTAAATGAAAGCCCTACTTTTTTCCTATAAAAAATCTTTGGAGTAAAATGTTGGATGAGAACTCCTAATCATCGAAAATAAATGTTGAATAGAACCTAACGCCTGTGACGCTCGCTGCCACTAGCACACACTGTGGCCAAAAGCACTATTTTTGGACAAAAATCAGCCGACAACTCAAAAATGAACCGATTTTAATTTTTTTTTTAAATACTCAAAATTGTTTGTACTATAACGCTTAACTGCTACCAAATCAAGATTTTTTTTATAAACTTAAATAAATGTTAATAACTTTTAAAAAGTAAAAAATTGATTTTTGACAAAGTGATTTCCAGATACTTTGATGCAAGAAACTATATAAACTTATATATTTTACACACAAATTTTGTCTAAAATATTTTTAAATGGTTCCAGTTATAACACAACAATTTTTAATTTGTTTAAACAACCTTAGTTAACAAATAAATAACTTCCAAACTTTTCCTAGTTTAGACTTCGTTTCTTTTGTAAAACTAATTAATTACTATTGGCCTAGAGTTCTAATACAGTTAGGGATAATTTCTAACAATTTTTAAATTGTTTAAACAATCTTAGTTAACAAATAAATTACTTTTAAAGTTTTCTTTATTTAGATCTTGTTTTTTTGTGAAATTAATTAATTACTATTGGTCTAATATTCTAATACAGTTTAGGTTGTTTATTATCAATTTTTAAATTGTTTAAATAAATATTATATTCAAGATTCATATTGGCAAGGCGCTTAAAATTTTATTGTTTTTTTACGGGTTTAACTCGAAAATTGTTTTATCGTTTTTGTCAATTTGAATTGAACCTAAAAATAGTTTTTTTTTATTTGATTTTTTGTTTCTTAATTAAATATCGTCAATGGTGCACACGCCACCTCCCATAAAGAAAGGTAGAGACCGATAACGTACGGTCCTAAGGGGGAGGGGATCACGAAGAACCGCGAATGAACACGGATAAAAGTAGCGTACCTTCTCGGAATAATTTCAGATTAGGAGACCAAAACACAAAAAATAGACAAATGTTCGATTCTTGTAATCGACAAGATGTCAATTTCGGTCGACGACCTACATTGGGTCACGGATCCCCAAGTGATGCAATCGGGTCCCGCGGAGGGTTGAATGAGCCACCGAGTCATTCAACTCAGACAGACTTTGGTGAAGATGAACGTTCACAGTTTCTAAATACACAATCTAGTACTGGTCAACCATCTTCCGAAATTCCAAAATTAAGACGTGTCGTGTTGTGTACAATTTTACCAGACGGTAGGGTAGTCGACGAGGAAAAATTAATAGCAGAAGATTGTTATCAAAGAATTTTGACAAATAGGCAGGTTCCTTGTTCCGCTATGAATTTCTATGATGAAAATATTGATTCGGTGAGGATTAGAAGGATCGTTGCGTCTTGGAAAATTTCTTTTCCAAAAACGGAAAGAGATCCGGAACAGTTTTTGTTGGTCTTAAAGGATAATTTGAATACTAGTGGAATAAATAAAGACCATTTCGTTCCTTATTTATCTAAAGTCTTCGAAGGACCTTATAATGCCTGGTACTTTGTAAACAAAGTATCCTGGCGAACGTGGAGGGACTTCGTAAGAGATTTTCGGTACCAGTGGGGGGTTAAAAAGGACGACGCAGATCTGCTTTTTGAAATACAAGATCTTAAACTCAAAAAAACTGAAACGCTCGCGGAGTTTGCATGTAGAGCTCGATTAATATTTGAGCGGATGCAATATCCACCAGTGTTTCGTGAACAATTAAAGCAGATATTGTCGAAATTCGATCCTCGGATTACTTTCGAAATATTAAATTTGCCTCTAAATAACTATAATGATTTCCTGCATTATGTCAGCGAAAGAAGTTATTTGTACCGTCGAGCAATTAACTCACAACCTAATAGAGTTAGATCCAAACCTCAATTGAATGTCGCTCAAAATGATGATGAATCTGAGATTGAGTCAGAAAATAATAGTGACTCAAGATCAGAAGAATCTTGCGATGATTCAGCTGTCGACATGAAAGTTATTAGTCAGAAAAACTCTGTAAAGAAAGGCTATGTTACGTTTTCGACGAAGCTTAGGTCCCTAACTCGAAATAGGTTAAAAAGTAAATTAAATAAATTTGACGATAAAAAGAAGCAGGTTAGTTCGAATAACATAACTACGAACTATAAAAACACGGATCAACCGCGAGTCTATTCGCAGCCATTTGATTGTGAAAAAAATTCTAATGGATCCGATAATATGGTGTGTATGTCGAACTTATTTGAAAAAGAAAAATCAGATGATATTGAGCAACCGCGAGACGATGAAACAGTTTTTTATGGAACTGAGAAACTCAGCCTTTTGCCACCTCAATTCCTTTGTCGACCTTCTCAACGGAGAGTTTATTGTTCGGATGTTCCTTTGAGTGAAACTAGAACAAACATGGGAATTTCGGTGAAAAAACCCAGCTTCGAGGGAAGGGTTGAAGTAACGAATCGTTTCGAAAAACGGGAAATTCCAGATGTGTACTTGAATTTATCTAATTTAAGTGACAAAGGCATAACTTGTGATGCTAACCTTTCTAATGACGATAAAAAATTAAAGAAAGATTCGTTATTGCACAAACGAATTGTTTTAAGCGACAAATTAATCGCAACGTCTTTAGAAAAATCCGATGTCGTGATTGACATTGGTGCTATTTGCTGCTTTCGACAGTTTAGTGCTTTGACCAGAATCTCTGGTGAACTAACCTTAGATTTTTGGTTGAACCTAACACAGACTTTTGATAATGGCGGATGCAGCTATTCACTATCCCGGCGTCGATTAGATTTTAAAGTATTACTAAAATTGCTTTTAGTAAATAAAACGAGAAGATCATTTTTGGGTATGCATTCGAGAAAAGTTAAATTACAATTGTTATCTGTTTTTGAATCGGTCAGCTCTATACCATATTATGAAATACCTGACAAACGAGGAATTTTCATACGGAGATATATTAGATTGTTTCCGGTGCGAATTAAATATACGTTGTTAAAGGTCGGTCGGATTTTTATTGGCATTAAAATAGCAATAGAATTTGGTTCTGGTTAAGGGACGTGGGAAGGATGCTGTTAAACGCGATGTAGAATAATTCGATGATGAACAAGATTAAATTCCAAACGATTTTAACTTTTAAGTCGACGAAATAAAATTTTTTTACGAGTTGCGTCATCGTATTGTAATTTAATGTAGAGAAACTATTCTGCTCAGATAGCGTCTTGCCAGAGTTGATTTCGGTATGAACTAATATTGATAAACCAGAAGTAATTAAGATTGGATCGGGTATGCAAGTTCACTGTCCAAATAATAAATGGAGCAAAAAGGCGGAAAATTATTTTTCCAAATTGACACATGGATGTTTGAGACGGGTTTTTGTCAATATATTTCTGGGTTCGTCAACAGTAGAATTAATCGACAAATCTGGAAAATGTGTAGGCAAGTATTGTATATCTGGTTTGAAATTCATTTTAAAGGACTTCGTATTTTTTGAATTTTTGTAATCTTCAAGAGCGAGCAGTTATGGAGAAATATCGACTTCTGGCATGGATGACTATGTGATCCAATAAATGGAATGCTTCAACACCAGAAGGAGGAGATAGAGCTGGCAATGTCAGATTTCTAATCCAAATTCGAAGCTCAAAGGTTAAAGCTCTTTTGATTAGGCTGTTGAGGTAATTTTGAAAAAGGACACTCAGTCGATTGTGTCTTCTGTATATAGATTTCTTCTTACATCCAATGAGGAATCATAAAATTGAACCAAAGAAATGTAATTTCTTTTGGAGTGATTCAGAACCGGAAGCCTCCGTAACTGAAATTGAGGATACAGATGGTGGGATTTTGCGCCTATTGGACTCAAGAAAAGTTAATTTGTCATCTCGGACTTACGTGACTGCAGTCGTCAGGAAGATTTCACTGGAATATGTTCATTGATATTCGTGGAAGCAATGGTTCCGGGTATGTAAGATGCCCTCACGACCTGGAATTTACACTATTTGTGGTGTACAGAATTTCGAGTTATTTGATTGTATCTACTCGTATGGAGCCAAACACTAGGGGATATCTGGACGATGTTTTGGATGTACCATTAAGAAGTACTTATGTTGCCCGAAGTGTAGTCGTCGCAGCATGGGATGGACATGAGGAAATATTGCATTAGTTATGGCTTAATTATGCTATTTATCCAATTTTCCTCAGCTCTGTAGATCATCCCTACCTCGATAAGGTGATGTCGATAGATTTAAAGAAGAATCAAGCCGAAATTTGATGACCCGGGTGAATTTCCAGATCTTGTGAGGAGTTTCTCGTTGAGAGAGGATGCTTTGGACATGGTCTACAGTCTACATGATGTCTGATGATGCCATAAAGTTACCGCCTCAATTGTCTGAATTGAACGTTAAAGGGTTGTTTGAACGTTGCTAGTTCCAATGTCGACTCAAAATCTGGAGAAAAGTATGGAAGAAGAGCCAGAACTCAGCAACGGACGAGAAAAAAATAATCATTCCTACTAAATGTAAAAATGTTAGAAAGTGATTTGAGACTAATTTGACGTTGTAAAGACCCACACAGCACAATTCCTTGCCTGAAGTTTGAGCGAAGTTGGCACTGCAAACTTCGCAAGTTTGCATTTGACATTTATGAAAAGTTGACCTAACCAAGAAAATGTCCGCTTGTGCAGAAAGCTTGACGGGACAACTTGCGGCAAGTATAACCTGGTTGGTAATTGAAAACTTTCCTCGCAAGTTTCAGGAAACGTTCTAGAAAATTTCGATTTAAAGGTAACAAAATTTTTTTGTGTGGATTGAATGAATTTGTAACACATCATTGTGACCCCTATGGGAGGTTTAAAAAAATCTATTGCGCAGCCCTAGCTATCATAGAAATTAACTGCGCAAGGCCTCAAGTTGAAATTTGCAGTGAAAGTTTCCAGCAAGTTTCAAACGTTAAACTTTCTGCACAAGCGGACATTTTGTTGGTTAGGTCAAGTTTTCATAAATGTCAAATGCAAACTTGCGAAGTTTGCAGTGCCAACTTCGCTCAAACTTCAGGCAAGGAATTCTGCTGTGTGGGGATAATTATTTTTATTTTATACTACACTAACTCGATTAAAATGAATCAAAGTTTCACAGATTTATTTTCTTTGATATTTGGCAAGGACATGGGGTTGTCAAGGATCTGCATGTTCTATTATTATTTACTATATTTAATGTATTTTTGTTTCAAGGCAATTTTTCTAAATGATGTTATTTATTATTTAAAAGATGTTGTCCTCTTTCAGTTGAAATTGTCGTTATATCGTCACCTCTGAAGGGGGAGAGTGTGACAGGATTTTAATTCTGGCGACTCAGCACTCCAATTTGTTTAACTTTTATTATTATTTAAAGTGGAGATGCTGGGGAACTTGGGTCGACAGTTGCGACCCTGGGGGCCATGTGACGTTTGCGCCTGCGTGCTTGTCTGATCAACGGGGAAGCGGGTCGATAAGCCGGCAAGCATGGCATTCCTGGGTTGTAACGTATACTGTATGGTATGAAATTTTAAACTTAAAGAGTCGACTCGAAATTATACGAAATTGTGTGTGTGAGGATAATTACATGGATTTAGTGTCGACTATATTTGGTTAAACTGTAAGTAGGTTCTTGATAAGATATACCTTTTGTCGCCAAATACTTTTTTATTACTGGGTTCACCCATTTTACCTGCCTTGAGGTTCTGTTGCTCATTTTGTTTGATTAGTATAAATTTTGATACTCATTATAAATATGTCGATCTTTTGTCGACAGGCGCTCGGGTATTAAAAACATAAAGTTAAAGTTTGAACCCTCACAGCTTTGAACCCGGCCGCGTGAGGTGTAGGAATAATTTAAACGTAGTTTTTAAAGTTCAAAGTTAATTTATTAATATAACAATTATTCCTGTTTCAATTATCAACTTTTTATTAAATGGAGCTACAGAGATGCAACTTTTGTTCAATTTTGCAACTTTTATAGGTGTATAGAAGCAAGTATTAGCAACAAAATGAGAAAATAAATGAGAACAATTGTTTAAACTAATTTTATAGTTTATAATTAACTTTTTATGAAATAGGTCTAGAGAGTTGAACCTTCTCTAAGATTTTCATGTTTACTTATGTTGAGAGGTTGGAATGACTGTAAGACATAATTATAATTAAGTAAAAAACTTTAGAACATTTATTTTTTTAATATGATAAATACATGTGTTGGTTATCACATCATTTTTCCGGATAACGTTTTTTTGTTACAGTTCGTAAACGGTTTTCGGTATTTTGCTTTTGATCCTTATCTCTTGTTATTAGTTTGCTAAAATCAGATAGTAATTTAACGTTTCGCTCTGCATTGTCGTTAATTAATTTTAGACAATTTACAATTTTTATACAAGCGTAATAATCGACATTCTGATGACATAGTGAGGGATGTCCCTCAAGAAAAGAAGTTTCATTTTAAAACGTGAAAAGAAGTTCATTGAATCATCGTTTATAAATTAATTGACACATTTTGGTCTGTCTAGCTTTATTCAATGAAAATAAAAAAATAAACATTATTAAATTGTTTAAACAATTGTTAACATTTATTTTCTCATTTTGTTACTAATACTTGCTTTTATACACCTATAAAAGTTGCAAAATTGAAAAAAAGTTGGATCTCTGTAGCTCCATTTAATAAAAAGTTGATAAAAAACAATATAATTTGTTTAAACAATTGCGAAAATTATTTTTAAGTTTTGTTGATAGTACATGGCTTCACAGTCATAAAAAATTGCAAAATTCAGAAAAAATTGCAACTCTGTAGCTCAATTTGTGCAAATCTTGAAAATAAACAATATAATTTGTTTAAACAATCGTTAATATTATTATTTTAAATTTTTTGTTCGTATTTGGCTCCAATGGCCTTGATAAGTTGCAAAATTAAGAAAAAGTTGCAACTCTCTAACTCAATTTGATAAAAAGTTGTAAATAAATAATAATAATTTGTTTAAACAAAGTAGCAATTACATGGAATAATGATTAAAAATCAATATTCATGTTATTTATTCAAAATATAGGAAAAAACTCTCTTAAAAATAGTAACAAACATTTTTTAACGATTTTTTCATAATTTTGTAATTTATGGGGTTCTTTGGGGCCCTATAAAAAATAGTTAATATTACAAAATTGTTAAATAAAAAATTTGGCATTGTTGTTTGAAGTCTTCTGAAGAGAAACAGTTAGGCGATTAAAAATATTGATTTTCAAGGGTTCAAGGGTTCTTTATTAATAATAATAATAATAAATAAAAAAAAAAATAAAAAAAAGACGATATAGAACAATTCTATGGGGTGAAAGCATTAAAAATAAAATATTTTTGTTTTGGACCACCCTATTCTGTATGCTGAGTTTTGGACTAAATGATGGCACCCCTCCCACAAGTTCTTGGACAATTTCTTGAGTGAAAAATTTTATACTTGTACAAGTTCTTACACTGAAACATGTACAAGTTCTAGTACGCTATCATGTACAAGGTCTTGAACGCTAATTATCACGAAAAATCTCCTACACTGGGAGAAAGTAGGAACGAATTCAGCATGTGAATCAAAGAAAAATAATAAGATGTATGAGGCAGAAGTTGGAGATTGAAAACCTCTCAATGACTACAGTTATTTTCTCGTTCCATAAGCCTAATTTGGTAGACCCAACAGAAAAACGGGACCTCACTTTTCACATAGCTTTCTACGTGCCGTACTATGTGTAAGTGGTGGTGAGAAGGGACGTGAAACGCCATGTGAAAAGGGACGTGCAGAACTACCTCCCTTTTTGAAATTGCTTTTCACGTACAAAACGATGTCCAGAATCATGTGCAAAATAAGGTTGAGATCTACATAAAAAACCATTCAAATTTAAATTATATTATTTTATTATTTCTACCTTATTGAAACAAACGATTTTTATGTTTGTTCAAAAATGATGTAACTGTCATATTTTTATATTTTTTAAATTATTAAACAGTATAATACATTTTTTATGTAAATAATATTTAATTTAAATATTTTAATCTCAACATAATGTATTATAATAGAAAAAATAAGGACGGGATAAGGTGTGTAATAAATCCACTATAAATTAATAATAATAAAATCGGTATCACTAATCATTAATTTTTAAAAAATGTTTTTTATTAAATTCTTCTTATCACGCCAATTCTGAAACATTCAAAAGTGTTTAAAAGAATTAGATTTTTATTATAATGCGAATTAAAACATTGCTTACTCTCTAAATCTGAATTAGTGATTTTCCACTAATGAATTAGACAAAAATCGGTCACTATTAAATAGTGAATATTTTACTAATCTTTAGTAGAAAACTACTAATTATTAGTAGAAAATTACTAATTCGAAAGTGAAATATCTACTTTTTGAAACAGTGAATTTAGTAGAAAACTACTAATTATTAGTAGACAAATACTAATTTAAAAGTGAAATATCTACCAATTGAAAAAGTGAATTTCACTGTTTCAATTAATAGATATTTCACTTTAAAATTAGTAATTTTACTAAATTACTAATTATTAGTAGAAAATTGAAACAGTGAAATTCATTTTTTCAATTAGCAGATATTTCTCTTTCAAATTAGTAATTTTCTACTAATAATTAGTAAGGTAACGGTACCTATACTCGATCAGCACCTAAAGTCGATCAGTGATGATTTAATTGGACACAATTAGTTAATAGTTTTATTACAATTGTAAAATCAATATTATTAAACTATTAATTAATTTTGTCCAATTAATTTATTACTGATCAACTATAGGAACTGATCGAGTATATGTACTGTTACCTTAGCTTCCTACTAAAGATTAGTAAAATATCACTATTTAATAGTGACTGATTTTTTTCTAATTCATTAATGAAAAATCACTAATTCAGATTAAGAGAGTAGTTCAATGAGAATAAATTAGACTATATCACTCACCTACCACAGTCTTTAATTGGGCGAAAACCTTAATTATTTCATTTATTCTATAATAGAATTCTTCAATATGTTTTGACGTCTACTCTCCTAGAATTTTGAAAGGAAACTGAGGAAACTATTTCTTTCTTGTCCTTACTTGACAAACATGTGTTGAGTCGCTAGCTGAGAGCAAAACGGTTTTCTAACGGTTTTTAAGCAGAGGACAAGAAAGAAATAGTTTCCTCAGTTTCCTTTCAAAATTCTAGGAGAGTAGACGTCAAAACATGTTGAAGAATTCTATTATAGAATAAATAAAATAATTAAGGTTTTCGCGCAATTAAAGACTGTGGTAGGTGAGTGATATAGTCTAATTTATTCTCATTGAACTACTCTCTTAATCTGAATTAGTGATTTTTCATTAATGAATTAGAAAAAAATCAGTCACTATTAAATAGTGATATTTTACTAATCTTTAGTAGGAAGCTAAGGTACATATACTCGATCAGTTCCTATAGTTGATCAGTGATAAATTAATTGGACAAAATTAATAAATAGTTTAATAATATTGATTTTACCATTGTAATAAAACTATTAACTAATTGTGTCCAATTAAATCATCACTGATCGACTTTAGGTGCTGATCGAGTATAGGTACCGTTACCTTACTAATTATTAGTAGAAAATTACTAATTTGAAAGAGAAATATCTGCTAATTGAAACAGTGAAATTCACTTTTTCAATTGGTAGATATTTCACTTTTAAATTAGTATTTGTCTACTAATAATTAGTAGTTTTCTACTAAATTCACTGTTTCAAAAAGTAGATATTTCACTTTCAAATTAGTAATTTTCTACTAATAAT
Source organism: Ganaspis brasiliensis (assembly GCA_037103525.1). Lineage (NCBI taxonomy): Eukaryota > Metazoa > Arthropoda > Insecta > Hymenoptera > Figitidae > Ganaspis > Ganaspis brasiliensis. Next base: position 789,268 of record JAZKLR010000356.1, on the reverse strand, counting down.
TAGTAGTTTTCTACTAAAGATTAGTAAAATATTCACTATTTAATAGTGACCGATTTTTGTCTAATTCATTAGTGGAAAATCACTAATTCAGATTTAGAGAGTAAGCAATGTTTTAATTCGCATTATAATAAAAATCTAATTCTTTTAAACACTTTTGAATGTTTCAGAATTGGCGTGATAAGAAGAATTTAATAAAAAACATTTTTTAAAAATTAATGATTAGTGATACCGATTTTATTATTATTAATTTATAGTGGATTTATTACACACCTTATCCCGTCCTTATTTTTTCTATTATAATACATTATGTTGAGAATAAAATATTTAAATTAAATATTATTTACATAAAAAATGTATTATACTGTTTAATAATTTAAAAAATATAAAAATATGACAGTTACATCATTTTTAAACAAACATAAAAATCGTTTGTTTCAATAAGGTAGAAATAATAAAATAATATAATTTAAATTTGAATGGTTTTTTATGTAGATCTCAACCTTATTTTGCACATGATTCTGGACATCGTTTTGTACGTGAAAAGCAATTTCAAAAAGGGAGGTAGTTCTGCACGTCCCTTTTCACATGGCGTTTCACGTCCCTTCTCACCACCACTTACACATAGTACGGCACGTAGAAAGCTATGTGAAAAGTGAAGTCCCGTTTTTCTGTAGGGGAATGATTCTCCTTTTTTTTTCATTTTGCCAATGTACATGACAAATGAGATTTTGAGTCAACAAGATTCCAGTCATTAAAAATCTTGTTCCCTCGTACAACCTATTAATTTTCTTTAATTTACATGCAACATTCGTTACTACTTTCTCCCAGTGTAGGAGATTTTTCGTGATAATTAGCGTACAAGACCTTGTACATGATAGCGTACTAGAACTTGTACATGCAGGCTTCGCACTGTTTTGAGAGTTCAAAAATAGTAGGAAAAAGTAGCTTGCATGATTAAAAAAAGTAGTAAAAAGGAGCCAAATAGAAAATAAGATAAGTTTGATTTATTTTTACTATTAATTATTATTTTCATTTTACATGAATGTTTTAAATGTTTGTTTAGTCACAGCACGTTTCAGATTTATTTTATATTTGAAACAACAAATTATTGTTATAATACAGTCAAACTTCCATACGGCGGAAACTCATAAGGCAAGTGTTGAAGGAATTATATCGTTGAGAGTTATGACTGTGTGCGTGCCATCAAATTCAGGGCCGAAAAGTTCTACTGGAATCAGAATTAGTGAAATCAGCTCTCATAGAAAAAAAAAAGATTTTTCTTCTTATCGAAATATTAAAAAAAAAAGTAGCTTTTAGTAGCTTTAGGCCGAAAAAAGTTTAAAAAAAGTAGCCTTTCATGAAAAAAGTAGCAAAAAGTAGTAAATAGTTGGGGAGTGCGAAGCCTGTACATGTTTCAGTGCAAGAACTTGTACAAGTATAAAATTTTTCACTCAAGAAATTGTCCAAAAACTTGTGTGAGATCTTGTATATAAAATTTCCTAGGAAAATTTTCATGGCAGTTCTCGCATAAGAACTTGTACAAGTATAAAATTTTCCACTCAAGAAATTGTCCAAGAACTTGTGTGAGATCTTGTATATAAAATTTTCTAGGGAATTTTTCTTGGTAGTTCTCGTACGAGAACTTGTACAAGTTCATTTACAGTGAAATTTTCATTCTTAAAAGCAGGAACTGACACGAAAACCGAATTCCGTTTTTGTTTTGAATTGTTGTGACGAAACAAAAATGTACAATCAATATTGTTTTGTATTGAGCCTGAAACGAAAATCAACTGGGAATTTCGTTACAGTCTCATGCCCGAAACGAAAAGACTCTGAATTTCGTTTTCGTCTCCTGCAAGAAAAGAATTGTGTTTAATTGTGTTTTAAAACGGAATTCGAAGCGGATTTTCGTTTCGGGCATGAAACGAAAACAAAATTCGAAGCCTTTTCGTTTCGGGCATGAACCGAAACTTAATTCTGAGAGGACTTTCGTTTCAGGTTCAACACAAAACAAAATTAAATTGATATTTTGTTTCAGTTTTTCAAAACCGAAACGAAGCAAAAATAAAATATATTTTGTTTTGGTTTTCGTGTCAGTCCCTGCTTAAAAGCTACCGTCAAATGAAGTAACTTCGGACAGCAGGCTAACTTCGGACACTCGTAAATTTTTGTAAATACAGTAAAACTCACGTATATGGGACCCGCATATATCGGATTCCCGCCTACATCAGATATTTTTGCCGGTCCCTTGAATTTATATATCATGTATTTTTACCCGGATAAATCGGATTCCTGCTTATATCGGAAAATTTTCTCGGTCCCTTGAAATCCGATATACGTGAGTTTTTCTGTATTTTGTATTTCCATTCTATCAAATAGTTTTTATAAGGAATTAGCATTAGTTTCGTTTTACTGAATATTCAAAGAACATAATATGACATTTGAAAAATGAAAATAATCAAAAAAGTTCAAGAAAAAAATAAATTTATTTGGAAGAGATTTTTTGGGGTTATAACACTTTGTGGTAAAAATCTTATTTATTAACGAATATATGTAAGTTAAGTGCTATTTCTTTTTTTAAATTGAATACACTATTATTTAACATAAAAGTCACACTGATTTCAATAACCTAAATTCATAAATTATTTAGAAAATAAGTTTTAATTGAGAAAGTCTAATTTTGTAGGGTAACTTCGGACATAAGGCGAATATATAAATCAGGTGAAAAACGTCGTAAAGACTGCTGTTATTCTGACAGCACAATTTAAACAGCTATTTAGAGGTTAGAAGAAAGAAATTAAGCATTCGAAAAGTATCTGAAAAATAAAATATACCAAAAAGTGCATTGAGCGATAACTTGAAAATTCAAACTGTTAACAAATATGGTAGACCAACAATCTGATTAATTTATTTTATTTGTTTTTGTCAAAAAATTATATAAACTAGTCAGAGAGTTTTAGAGTATCTTCTTATTAAAAGAAAAATACTTTAATAATATAGTTATGTCAAAATATGTTTAAATTGTGCAAAAAATTACGCAGTGTCGAAGTTACCCCTCTTTGGAGGCTAACTCCGGACACTTGTTTTTCACCTCAGAATAAATATGAGAAATAGATAAATAAAATTTTATTACAAATATCACCATATAAGACCCTAAAGATTATATATTCCAAACGTCAAGTCACTAAATATTATATTGTAAAAAATATTAATAAAAAACATCAAAAACCGTCCGAAGTTACCCCATTCGACGGTACATAAGATCATGTTCAAGAAAATGTATAAGAACTTGTACAAGAAACTGCGTGGTAAAATGTAGCTCAAAAGCTACATAAGAACTTTTGCCAGAACATTTTTGCTTCTTGTATCTTAGACGAGTTCTTGTACGTCTTCTGCAGGAAGGAAATTTTTTGTACATGTTCTTGTACGAGACCTTATACGAGAACTTGTACATAAACATGTTCCAGTTTCTTTGACGAAGACCACACAAGTTCTTGTACAAGTTCATACCTCTGATCAGGTACAAGAAATCATATAAGAACTTGTCGAAGATCATGTACAAGTTTTTTTAACTGGGCTACGCCGAACCTTCCCCAGTCTTGCTAGGTTAACTGAATTGAATTGATTATTAAATTTAAATAAATTTCGGGGGGCATTATCTGTTGATCCGTCAAAGCTGTAGGAGGTACGGCGCACAGGAAAACACTATTTCGAGAAATGCATGTTCAAAGTTCGAGAAATGTTATACTAATTTCTCGTTATATATATTTCTCGTTTATGTTATAATTAATTTCTAATTAATAGTTATACTATTTTACCGACTTTTCAAGGGTGCAATTTATGTAACGAACGAAATTTGATTGTTTGAACCCTGAGAACGGGAAACCTTCCCCTAATAACATAAATTTTAGAACTTAACCTAAAAGAGAGTTTCTTGTCATGTTCTGATGTACAGGTGGGATCTACTCCCTAGGAATTGTATCACAATTGATAAAATGTGATCGTCCATTTAAAATAGGATAATATTTTGGACGTACTTTCAATGCAGTATATTTGCTTATTATATTCTTAATTGTGGTAAAGCTGCTACCTTAAATACATAGAATTGTGTAAAATTGAGAAAAATTAGAAATAAAAACTAAGAAATAAAATTCGGATAACTTCATACAACAGTCACTAGAAACTGAGAAGTAAAATTTTTATTTTATGTTAATTAAGAAACTATAAAACATTTTAAAATTATAACTACTTACATTTTTGATTATTCTTTGTACTATCACTTATAGAAAGTTAAATAAACAATATGAAGTCTTTATTATGGCATGTATTTTAGATAAATTGTAGCGCTTTCATATAATTTATCTTTAATATTATATTTTAAATATTATTATTATAATAATACTTTATTTTTTATAATAAAGAAAGGTAAAAAATGTTTTTCTATTACACGGGGAAAAGAGAATTGTTAACTCAACAGCGATCTCTAGTTGGATTAACAGGCTTGGGCCTTGTTGCATAGAGTCTGTGATTTTGATGCCGACCCTTGCTGTTGAATTAACTATTGAGGGTGCCGTCTTATGCTAGGGATTAATGGATTAGGGATTAGAATAGACCAATCAGATAATTGGTCACATTGGAAAACATTTTCTGATTGGTCTATTCTAATCCCTGATCCATTAACCTATAACATGAGACGGCACCCTGAGTTGTCTGTTAGGCGTCCCCTGTTAAACCAATCGGGAAAGTTTGTTGGCCCAACAAGGAAAGAATGTTACTTTAACAGACTTTCCCGATTGGTTCAACAGGGGATGCCTAACAGACACCTCAATAAGCCTAACGCACAATGAATCGTAATCGCTAATCCTTAATCGTAAGAATGAGAGGAAGTAGGACAGACATATATCTCTGTCCTGCTTCCTCTCATTCTTACGATTAAGGATTAGCGATTACGATTCATTGTGCTTTAGGCGATAGTTAATTCAACAGCAAGGGTCGGCATCAAAATAACAGACTCTGTGCAACAGGGCCCATGCCTGTTAATCCAACTAGAGATCGCTGTTGAGTTAACAAATCTCTTTTCCCCGTGTAAAATTCACATTCAACTTATAAACCATAGAATATGATCAGACTAAGGGCGCAATTACATGTCTGCGTCGAACGCTGCGTTCTTGCGTTGAATAGTAAGAGAGAGAAAGACAGAAATATAGTCACATCTTTCTCCCTCTCACCATTCAACGCAAAAACGCAACGTTCGACGCAGACATGTAATTGCGCCCTAAAGCACAACGAATCGTAATCGCTAATCCTTAATCGTAAGAATGAGAGGAAGCAGGACAGAGATATATGTCTGTCCTGCTTCCTCTCATTCTTACGATTAAGGATTAGCGATTACGATTCATTATGCGTTAGGCTATACAACGCAAGAACGCAGCGTTCGACGCAGACATGTATTTGCGCCCTAAGGGCGCAATTATATGTCTGCATCGAACGCTGCGTTTTTGCGTTGAATAGTGAGAGAGAGGAAGACAGAAGTATAGTCACATCTTTGTCACTCTCACCATTCAACGCAAAAACGCAACGTTCGACGCAGCCATGTAATTACTCCCTAAGGATTAGCGATTACGATTCATTGTGCGTTAGGCAAAAGATGGTACTGATTCACTTATGGCCAGGGATGTAAAGGTAATTTACCTAACATAAATTACATAGTTTTTTACACCTAAATTACATACACTGTAAAAAATAATACCTGCAGAATTACAGTGCAATGCATTTTAACGTTTCGCACTGTACATTCTGACTGGAGAAATTCAACGTCATACGTGGTAAAAGTACGGCTGTGTGGAGGAAAAACGTTCGTGTTGTATTTTTACAGCGTGTGGCGTTGCAGTATGACAGCCGATGTGATTTTCTACAAGCTAATCTTAAAAAAGTTATGCATCACCTTGGAAATAAATCGCTTCACGTGACACGTAGTAAAAATACATCTGGTTAGATATTTACAATGGGTACTAGAATTGGTGGTACACATGTTATTTATCGGTGTGAAATGTTGAAATTTAGTTTGAATGTGGAATTTCTGTCTGGGCTTAAATTTTTTTGTTTGGAACGAAGATTGTGCACGTATTATATTAATAAAATACAGTCTGTTGTATTTATAAAAATTCTTAATGGTATGAAATATGTAACGTCGTTTAACCTATAGTTAAATTATCGCATCGTTAAAAAGAAGTTCCAAATGATCCAAAGTTATATACTATGTTATAGATGATAGTTTATATTTCATAATTTTATATTAAATTTGATTATATACGTTAAATGTGAAAAGGTTTAATTCCGCATCCACATTTTTTGCATTGAATTATAGAATTTAGCGAGGATCAGCGTTGGTTCAATTTTCTTTCTGAAAGTGAGTATAACTTTACTTAAGGAGTAGGAATTTGATACATTCTCGGGATTTGACACTCTTTTTCTAAAAAAAAAAAGTTACAATAAAAGTGAAGTTTTCTATTTCTAAAAGCAAAATAGTAATTTTTAACCTAACTTCTTCTTAATCGTAAAAAAAATGTAAATCGATACAAAATTTATGAATAGCACGTAGAATCACAAAGGGAATGTAGAAATACGGTCGCTTGAAAATTCACACTACAATAAAAATATACAGTCGGATCATAAATTTACAACGCACTATGTATTTCGTCGTAAAGTTCGCATTTTTACTACGTGTCACGTGAAGCGATTTATTTCCATCGTGTCACGATGTAAAAATACAACGAAATTTTTTACAGTGTATAGGTAATTTACATGCTTAATTCTTTACAAAACGTAATTTACGTTTTCAAGATGGCGGCAATGTGTATTTAAGTAAACAAATGTACCTTATTTCATAATTTCCGGTTTGTGAAAACTATTCTAAAAAGACCAAAAAACGAAAGACCAATGAACTTTTAGTGGTAAAAACTCTCCTTTGTACTAAAAAAAAAGGAAATAGGACTATGAACAGCAATAAAAGTTAAGAACCAGTTGTTCGCCATATTTTTTTACATTTTTTACATGTTTTTTACGTAAATTACATTTTTTACGTAATTTACGTAAAAAATTCCAAGTTACGCGTAACTTTACATCCCTGCTTATGGCCTGTTTACACCTTCCTCTTTACTCCCATGCAAAAAAAAATTTTTTTCGAAGGTGTAAATAGGCCATTAGGGTGAAGCCTCATACGAAGGACTAGGGTATCAGTGGATTAGAATAGACTAATCAGATAATTGATCACATTGGAAAGTATTTTCTGATTGGTCTATTCTAATTCACTGATAAGGATATTCAAGATAGGTGGGGAGAAATTCAAAATGGCGGCTACCTGGATGACAGATTTGCATTGCAGTCGCAATGGGACGAAATCAGTATTTGTACAATAACTTTTAAAAAACAAATTTTCAAACCAATATTTGGTAATTATTTAGAATCTCGGCTTTGTGCGAATTTTCAAGTTTTTTGATCTGGACCAAGCCTAAGTGGTGTATTTCAGCACCAAATTAAATAATCAGGTGGGGGAGGTTGAAAAAGTTCACCTGCTTCTTTTATTTTTACAAAAAACTTTAATTTTTTAATATATTCAAATTTTACTGATTTAACTAATTTTCTTTGCTTAAATCACTTTAAACATTTTAATATCAGTTTTAGATTTATTGGTTTAATAAATATTTACACCTTTACTATTATTTTTACAGGTGTAAACATGCTCAGGGTTGTATAGGAGACTGTAGTGATACACAGAGGTGGGTAGTCTTAACCTGACCTCAAGTGACCGGTGACCGTCACAAAACCGAAATAATATAACAATAATTGTTGTCAAAAAATACAGTAATTACAGGAATGTGTTCCTATCGGCCAGCTTAAAAAAAAGAGAGAGAGAGAGAGGAAAACAGTCTTAGGGGGGGGGGTTGGGGTGCCACTAAACAGACTGATATAAAATACGCCGACTTCACGTATTAGTGGCACCCCAACCCCCTCCTAGCTTGTCCCTTTCACTCTCTCTTTTTTTCAAGCTGGTCGATAGGAACATTGTATTATTTTTTTATAATAATTATTGTTATATTATTTCGGTTCTATGAGGGCGCAATTACATGTCTGCGTCGAACGCTGTGTTCTTGCGTTGAATAGTGAGAGAGAGGAAGACAGAAATATAGTCACATCTTTGTCACTCTCACCATTCAACGCAAAAACGCAACGTTCGACGCAGGCATGTAATTGGGCCCTTACGGTCACCGGTCAGTTGCCGTCAGTGTTCCGTCACTACACAACTCTGGCCTTAGGGTGAAGTTCCATACGACGGAGTAAGGTATCCGTGGATTACAATAGACCAATCAGATAATTGGTCACAATGGAAAGTTTTTTCTGATTGGTCTATTCTATTCCTCTGAAAATCTACTCCTTCGCATGGGTCTTCACCCTTACGTAAGTGATCACTTTTAAAAGGATGCGTAACTTCCTGTCTTAGGGTGCGATCCTATGTGAGCAGAAAACGTAAACGGAAAGCAGAAAATCATGAGAGTGAGAGTGACAGACGTATATCATTGACTCTCTCACTCTCATGATTTTCTGCTTTCCGTTTACGTTTTCTGCTCACATGGGATCGCACCCTTAGTGCAGTTAAAAAATTGAAGTTTTTTGTGAAAATAAAAAAAGCAGGTAAACTTTTTCAACCTCCCCCTCCGGATTATTTACTTTGGTGCTAAAATACACTACTTATGGCCGTTGGAGACACAGAGTCCGCAGAGAATCTGTAGGGGGGAGCAGTGGTTCTCAAAGACTGTCCCCATGCGTTTTGAAGACTTAGGAATTTTTCGCGACAAAGTCCAACACTTTTCCCACAAAAGAACATCGTACTGCAAATTCTATTGAAATAAAGATTCAGAAAAATACTTACTTTTGATAAATCAAGTATTTCCTGAGCTTTAGTGTCTCGAGGAAATTCGTGTGATGAAAACAACCTCCAATGATGTTCCATGTTTGGCAATTTTTTCCAATAAAACCAGACACTTTTTCCGAAAATGAAAATCGTAGTGAAAATTTAAATTTAATTAGCACTATTTCACTTATTTTGTTTTTGGCATATGAGTTTTTAAATCGCGTCAGTCTCTCGAGGAAATACAAAATCACTTGACACTTCACTCACTGATTCCCACTTTGACAATTTTTTTCGGCAAAACCAGACACTTTTTCCGAAAATGAAAATCGTAGTGAAAATTTAAATTTAATTATCACTTTTTCACTTATTTTGTTTTTGGCATTTGAGTTTTTAAACCGCGTCAATCTCTCGAGGAAATACAAAATCACTTGACACTTCACTCACTGATTCCCACTTTGACAATTTTTTTCGGCAAAACCAGACACTTTTTCCGAAAATGAAAATCGTAGTGAAAATTTAAATTTAATTATCACTTTTTCACTTATTTTGTTTTTGGCATTTGAGTTTTTAAACCGCGTCAATCTCTCGAGGAAATACAAAATCACTTGACACTTCACTCACTGATTCCCACTTTGACAATTTTTTTCGGCAAAACCAGACACTTTTTCCGAAAATGAAAATCGTAGTGAAAATTTAAATTTAATTATCACTTTTTCACTTATTTTGTTTTTGGCATTTGAGTTTTTAAACCGCGTCAATCTCTCGAGGAAATACAAAATCACTTGACACTTCACTCACTGATTCCCACTTTGACAATTTTTTTCGGCAAAACCAGACACTTTTTCCGAAAATGAAAATCGTAGTGAAAATTTAAATTTAATTAGCACTTTTTCACTTTTTTTGTTTTTGGTATTTGAGTTTTTAAATCGCGTCAATCTCTCGAGAAAAGTAAATTTTTTTCAATTTCATCAATGAAAATGTCAAACAATGTAGCAGAATATAGTTTGTCGTGCGCTGTTCTGATACGGCATTTTCGGGTACTATAATTCACACGGCGCCGCCTTTGAAATTATAGACAGGCGTACATTATATTCATTATATTAATTAACCTATTTATAAAATTCAATGTTTAGATATTAATTGTAAAAATTTAATATAAAAAATTAATGTCAAGTTCCAAACATAATTTTGCTAACTTTGTACAAAAAATAAAAGTTGTTTGTTATTTGAAGTGTAATTAGCTCTATTGAAAAGACGCATTTAAAATAATTTAAACCATTCAAATGCAACAAGTACATTATTTATTGTAAATCATGCATTAATAATTTCTAAACAATTTAAATATTTTTTAAAATCTAAGAGTTGAAGGAAAAATAGTAGAGCTTATTTAGTTTATCAGAAGAATGCAACCCGACTTACAGAGGAGATGGGAAATAGATATTGTATAGGAACTGAAATAAGTGTTTCTTTTAATTTTTTAAAATTAAATAAACAGAGCATTCGATAAATATTTTATACATAACGTAAAAATTAAAGAAATAATTAAAACGCAAGAAAGGACTAAAAAAATAGTGTAATATCAAAAAAATTAAATGAACAGGAAGAAAATGGAGAAATGTTTTTTTCTTAATCTAACAAACTGTAAAAAATGTAAAAAGTAAAAAAGAATAAGTAAATAAGTTTGTAAAAAAACTCTCAAGAAATAGACAAGATGTGAAAAGAAATTGAATAAATTTACAAAAAAATAAGTGTATTTACTTTTAAAAGTATAGAAATAATTATTAAAATTAACGTAATAAAAAGTTTAATGAATGTATAAATAAGAAAACTGTGTAATATAATATTAAATAATTTTTATAAAAAGAAGAAAATTAAAGAAAATCCTAAAAAGAACAGAGACAAATATCAAAAAAAAAAATATCAAAAATACCTAAACGGAGAAAAAATTTTAAAAATGTTGTAAAAATAATAAATTATAATATAAAAATGAAAGTAAAATCTCTTAAAAATCTTGTAAGAATATTACCAAAGGAAGGATTATTGTGAATATGGAAATTAATTAATATTATTGAATTAAGATGCATTGAAATTTAAATTAATTTAAATTTAAAAGTTGGTACAAATTGGAATATGAGTTCATTGACGTTTAGAATTTATATAACTTTTAATGACTTGAAGATATACAAATCTAATATTATTTTTTGATAACTTGATACCAAAAATTTGTAAATTGTAGGTATTTTGATCATCTGTATTAATACAATTTTTTTAATACAATTTATTGACAACATTTTCAGAAAAAACTGTCTCAAATTCGACCAATGCAGATGAAAATTCTAAACATGACAGTTAAATTTCAAAAATATTTGTTGACATGCCCAAGTTATTAAATATTTAACAAAAAAGATCTATAAAAACGATTTAGCTTTCAAGAAAGTGCAACATTCGCAGTTTACAAAATTTTTTCCACGACATTTGTAGAAAAGTTTAATTTTTGCTTCGGTCAGTAAGCACAAAGTTTCTTATTTCTGATCTAAATTTGTTAAATATTTGATAACATGACCAAGTTATTAAATATTTAATCTCCGGATGTCCAATATTGCATGTAAAGTATCGCAAATCATAAAAAAAACAGAAATTTGTGGATAAATCTTGAAAATTTTAATATTTTATTCGTTATAAAATTAAAAAAATTGTATTAATACAGATGATCAAAATACCTACAATTTACAAATTTTTGGTATCAAGTTATCAAAAAATAATATTAGATTTGTATATCTTCAAGTCATTAAAAGTTATATAAATTCTAAACGTCAATGAACTCATATTCCAATTTGTACCAACTTTTAAATTTAAATTAATTTAAATTTCAATGCATCTTAATTCAATAATATTAATTAATTTCCATATTCACAATAATCCTTCCTTTGGTAATATTCTTACAAGATTTTTAAGAGATTTTACTTTCATTTTTATATTATAATTTATTATTTTTACAACATTTTTAAAATTTTTTCTCCGTTTAGGTATTTTTGATATTTTTTTTTTGATATTTGTCTCTGTTCTTTTTAGGATTTTCTTTAATTTTCTTCTTTTTATAAAAATTATTTAATATTATATTACACAGTTTTCTTATTTATACATTCATTAAACTTTTTATTACGTTAATTTTAATAATTATTTCTATACTTTTAAAAGTAAATACACTTATTTTTTTGTAAATTTATTCAATTTCTTTTCACATCTTGTCTATTTCTTGAGAGTTTTTTTACAAACTTATTTACTTATTCTTTTTTACTTTTTACATTTTTTACAGTTTGTTAGATTAAGAAAAAAACATTTCTCCATTTTCTTCCTGTTCATTTAATTTTTTTGATATTACACTATTTTTTTAGTCCTTTCTTGCGTTTTAATTATTTCTTTAATTTTTACGTTATGTATAAAATATTTATCGAATGCTCTGTTTATTTAATTTTAAAAAATTAAAAGAAACACTTATTTCAGTTCCTATACAATATCTATTTCCCATCTCCTCTGTAAGTCGGGTTGCATTCTTCTGATAAACTAAATAAGCTCTACTATTTTTCCTTCAACTCTTAGATTTTAAAAAATATTTAAATTGTTTAGAAATTATTAATGCATGATTTACAATAAATAATGTACTTGTTGCATTTGAATGGTTTAAATTATTTTAAATGCGTCTTTTCAATAGAGCTAATTACACTTCAAATAACAAACAACTTTTATTTTTTGTACAAAGTTAGCAAAATTATGTTTGGAACTTGACATTAATTTTTTATATTAAATTTTTACAATTAATATCTAAACATTGAATTTTATAAATAGGTTGATTAATATAATGAATATAATGTACGCCTGTCTATAATTTCAAAGGCGGCGCCGTGTGAATTATAGTACCCGAAAATGCCGTATCAGAACAGCGCACGACAAACTATATTCTGCTACATTGTTTGACATTTTCATTGATGAAATTGAAAAAAATTTACTTTTCTCGAGAGATTGACGCGATTTAAAAACTCAAATACCAAAAACAAAAAAAGTGAAAAAGTGCTAATTAAATTTAAATTTTCACTACGATTTTCATTTTCGGAAAAAGTGTCTGGTTTTGCCGAAAAAAATTGTCAAAGTGGGAATCAGTGAGTGAAGTGTCAAGTGATTTTGTATTTCCTCGAGAGATTGACGCGGTTTAAAAACTCAAATGCCAAAAACAAAATAAGTGAAAAAGTGATAATTAAATTTAAATTTTCACTACGATTTTCATTTTCGGAAAAAGTGTCTGGTTTTGCCGAAAAAAATTGTCAAAGTGGGAATCAGTGAGTGAAGTGTCAAGTGATTTTGTATTTCCTCGAGAGATTGACGCGATTTAAAAACTCATATGCCAAAAACAAAATAAGTGAAAAAGTGCTAATTAAATTTAAATTTTCACTACGATTTTCATTTTCGGAAAAAGTGTCTGGTTTTATTGGAAAAAATTGCCAAACATGGAACATCATTGGAGGTTGTTTTCATCACACGAATTTCCTCGAGACACTAAAGCTCAGGAAATACTTGATTTATCAAAAGTAAGTATTTTTCTGAATCTTTATTTCAATAGAATTTGCAGTACGATGTTCTTTTGTGGGAAAAGTGTTGGACTTTGTCGCGAAAAATTCCTAAGTCTTCAAAACGCATGGGGACAGTCTTTGAGAACCACTGCTCCCCCCTACAGATTCTCTGCGGACTCTGTGTCTCCAACGGCCTTATGGCCTGTTTACACCTTCGAAAAAAAAAATTTTCGCATTGGAGGGAAAAGGACAGACTGTGTATCTGTCCTCTTTACTCTCACGCAAAAAAATTTTTTTCGAAGGTGTAAATAGGTCATTAGGCTTGGTCCCGATCAAAAAACTTAAAAATTCGCAGAAGCCGCGATTCTAAATAATTACCAAATTCACTACGTGAAACGTTGGAAATAAATAGATTCACGTCTAACGTAGAATTTTTACTTATCAAAATACAAACCGTTTGTAACTTTACGCATTGAAGGTAAATTTCAATAAGAATATTATTTTTTCATAACCTATGAAGTTTTACATCATAAAATGTGGGAAAAATAGAGGGACGCATGTAAGTCGCCCAAACTCCAATTGGCATACACGCCGATGAGCATAATTTTATGAGTCAGAATTTTCATGTATTTGACAAACCATGTAGCCGATACTCCATGAGACCGATAGTTAATTCAACCGATCTTTCATGCTACCGACAAATAATGCTACCGAACTTTCATGTGGCCGACAGTTTATGGAACCGAAATTTCATTTGGCCGACAATTCATGTGACAGGGGCCGTATTCTCGAAAGCACGCGAGAATTCTCGCATACGTAAAATGTCGAATGGTTAATGTCGCATGCGACTTTAAAACTGTATTCTCGACGACCGTTCGAGATAGGTTGTTCGGAAATTTCCGTGTGCGACATTTAGACAGTGTTGCCGTCGTTTCGAAATACTATTATACCAATAAGAATTAAGGTAGAAGAGAAAAGTGATCTTACGGAAAAAAAAACAATTACGTTCTTTAATGCTTGCAGATTGCGGGCATTGAATTTATATAAAAATACCTTACTGTTGTAAACAATAATTTTTAAACATTCATAAAATATGTGATTACTCTTCATTAAATCAATAAATATACAAAAACTACGTATACTTATATTTTTATAAAGAATAAAAATAATTACTCAAGGAACATATATATAATCCTTAAATGAAAAAAGCATGTACCACACATGTATTTCTTTTGGCTGTCACCGCTGTCACTCTAACCTAACCTAATATTATAACTTATATATTATTCACGAATTTCATAAGAAATTATTGGTTAAATAAAGAAATGCTGAGTTCCAAAGAATGTTTCTGACCAATTTATTCCAATTTCAATTATTTAATCAATCGGAATTTATCTTGTCTATATGATTCTTTTACAAGACAACATAAATATATTTAAAATGTTGAAATTATCGCTTGATTTAAAGCTTTTTTCACTGATACTTATTGAAATAGCTTCATAAAATAATTTAAAAAATGTTTATATAAAGCTTTTGATTTACAATACTTATGCTTTTGATTTTTAATTTCGGCATTCAGGTTATTTTTAATTTTTTACTTTAGTTCATGCCCGCTAACACTACTTTGCATTATATACGTTTATTACATGTATGACACACAACCTTATTTCTCACTAGCATTTCGTATTCGACTTTGCATCTCGAGTGGCCAGTACCCACTCGAGACGAACCATTCGAAAATTATCGCATACGACATGAAATCTCGCATGCGACACACGTTCGAGAATAGCTTTTTCAATCTCGCATGGCATGTCGCATGCGACATCTAGGGTCATCGATTCGAGAATACGGCTCCAGAACCATGAAGTAGGATAAGGAGATGAAACGCCTGTAGTTTGTCGCGGGAAAACTTGACACCAATCAGGGGGGTCCCAGTAGTACAGGTATTTTTTTCCCTGTTGACAACAGCACTTGCTGTGGTGATTTTTGTAACTATAATTTATCACGTGACCATATCACATGTACATAAGACACAGCCACGCACACAACGAAAATTAATTCTACTTTTCCCCTGAAGGGGCGCATAGTCGGCAGGGAAAAAGCAAAGCTGTCTACTGTGACCCCCCTATATGGGGGCCAGTAAAAATACGTCGTTTCATCTCCTTATCCTACTTCATGGACAGAACTTCCATTTTGCCGACAAACCATGTAGCCGACAATCCATGTGGCCGACAAATCATTCAGCCGATATTTTATGTGGCAGACAGTTAATGTGTCAGAACTTTCATGTAGCCGACAAACCATGTACCCGACAATCCATGTTGCCGACATTTCATGTGACCGACTCTTAATGCAACCGAACTATCATGTGGCAGAACGTATTTCAAAAAATCATCTCTCTATCCTTTTTTATCTAATAGAATTAAACAAGGACCATATAGTTTTTTGGTACAACGTTCTGACACATGATAGTTCGGTTGCATTAAGAGTCGGTCACATGAAATGTAGGCTGAATGATTTGTCGGCCACCTGGATTGTCGGCTACATGGTTTGTCGGCAAAATGGAAGTTCTGTCACATGAATTGTCGGCCAAATGAAATTTCGGTTCCATAAACTGTCGGCCACATGAAAGTTCGGTTGCATGATTTGTCGGTCGCATGAAAGTTCGGTTGAATTAACTATCGGTCTCATGGAGTATCGGCTACATGGTTTGTCAAATACATGAAAATTCTGACTCATAAAATTATGCCAATTGGAGTTTGGGCGACTTTCATGCGTCCCAAAATACATAACGTGTGGAAATCCACTGTCCGCAGTGAAGTTTGTTTCGCGTTTTTTCGGCAATCATCATATACTTTCGAAATGCGCGGTAACGTAGCGGCATTGTCGTTTGTTGTCGCTTTTCTTTACATATGTTTTATACTTAATTGCACACTTTCAATTTGCTATTCCCAGACAATTACAAAAAGAAGAAGAAGGTGCTTAGATTATTGTCCAACAAAGATATTAGGTATGTTCTCGCTACCTACACTTGCTACACTCGAGTGTAAGAAGGTGTAAAACGGAGCATGCGCATTAAAGTAAAGTACAGAAACTAACGAGAACAGAATAGTGTAGATCTGTTACACTTTTTTCAAATTATGTAAGACATTAAAAGTAGTTATACTGTCAAATTTAGAACTTATTTTAGTACATCATAAAATTACCTTAAATATATATATATATATATATTTAAAACAAAAAATCTAAGAAGGTCCATAAATAAAAAACAGTAAATGGTTAGTTAGAAAGCATAGATATTGAATTTATAATAATAAAATTTTAATAGTAACATTTGTTTAAGTTGTTTAATAAATATGCAATTCTTTTACTGGAAATTATTTAACAATATGAATGAAACTTTATTTTCTTTAATTAAGATCATTCTTTCATTAAAATTTTTATTATAATGATCCTTTTAATCCTATATAATCCTTTTAAACAAGGCTGATAAAAATCATAATTTTTTTAAGAAAGTCAAACAATCCGATTTTTTTATTTAAATCGGATTTTTTTTATTTAAACCAAAAATTGATTTTTTTTAAATCCAATTAGTATATAAAATCTTCAAATGATTATTTGTAAGTAGTTTATTTTTCAAACTTATATATAGAACATTTAATAAGAAATAATGAATAATAAAACATTTAATCAAAATCAAATAAATTATGTCGAACAAATGAGAAAATTAAAAAAAAACACCTTTAAATTTATATGAATGCAAAATTAGGAAAATTAGGTAAAAGCAACAAAAAGGTAATAAATTATAAAAAAAAACAAGATAATAATAAAATATTAAAACATTTAATCAAAATCAAATAAATTATGTCGAACAAATGAGAAAATTAAAAAAAAACACCTTCAAATTTATATGAATGGAAAATTAGGAAAATTAGGTAAAGGCAACAAAAAGGTAATATAAATTATAAAAAAAAACAAGAACGTAAAAAGATAAGAAAACAGTCTATTAAAAAAATAAGAAAATTCTTTTAAATAAAAAATGTCATAACAATAATATTAAAGAAATGAAGAAAATATTAAAAAAAACAAAACACAAGAATGAAACAGTGACATAAAAATATATGAAAAGCAGAAATTCTTTTCAAAAAATCAAATTATTTACGGACATTTTTTTTCATTAAAAAATAATTAAGAAGATAATTATAAAAAAAGTTAAAATATATTACAAAAGAGAAGAAAGTTTTAAAATTAGAAAAATTAGAGAATAATTCACAAATTGAAGAAAAAAAAATGAAGCAAAGTTGGGAAAATTTTTAAAGAAAAAACATTCTATAAAATAGAATAACGATGTTAAAATAAGAATATTTAGTAAAAGCCTAAATTTACAAAATATAAAATAAGAGAATAAAAGTCTACAAAATAAAATAGAAAGTTGAGAAATTAAAAAAATTAAACAAATTAAATTAAATTAAAACAGCATTGAACAAATATTTTCAAAAATTCGTAAGTACAAGATAGAAACAAAAAAAATTTAAATGAAGAAAAAAGGTGTATAAGAAATGGAAAAATGACAACAAAAGTTAAAAAATTATTAAAACGGAAGGAATGACTGAAAAATAGTAAAACATGAAACAATTAAATAAATAGAAAGAAAATGGATAAATGTTTTTTTTCCTTAGTCTAAAAAACTGTAAGAAAGTGTAAATAAACAAGTCCAATAAAGAAAATTTAAAAACTTTATGTAAGAATAAGTAAGTCTGACAAAAATCTCGCAAAAAAAAGACAAGGTGTGAAAACAAATTGAATAAATTTACTAAAAAATGAGCGTATATTTATTTTAAAAATATGGAAATACATAAGTATGAAAATCAACAAAATAAAAAGTTTAGTGAATGTTATAATAACAAAATTGTGTAAAATAATATTAAATAATATAAAAAGAAGAAAATTTAAGAAAATCCTAAAATGAAAGGATGCAAATACAAAAAAACAAATCAGATGAAAAAAGGAGAAAAAACCTTAAAATTTTGTAAAAATAAGAAATTATAAGATAAAAATTAAATAGTTTCTAAAAAGTGAAATCTCTTAGAAAAACTTTAAGAATTACAAAAAGGTTTATTGTGAGTAAATTTAGATAGATAGATAGTAGGTATTTTGATCATCAGTATTAGCACAATTTCTTAAATTTTATCAAAAATTAAATATTTTAACCTTTTAGATTTAGATTTTACTCAAAATCAATTAATTTTAATTCATATTATTTAATGATAATTAAACATTTTTAAATATTCAAATTTTTGTTTACATATTTCATTAATTTCATTATTTCTCTATATAGCGTTTTATTTATTTACGTATATAATTAATAAATTTAATAAATAAATAATTTCTTTAATAATTCTTTTTTTAATTAAATTTTTTTTTATTTTTGTTATTAATTACATAAATGTTTTATATATATGTATATATATATAATATTTTTTTATTTGAGGTTAACCTGCATTTTGTGTTAATTTTATCAATTACTAATTTTTATAATTTCTATAAACAAACTATAGGTTACGAAAAAATCATAAACATAGGTAAATGACTTTGAATTTTTATCATTAACAAAATTTTAATTTTGAATTAGATGCCACTTTTGCGCCATTTCGTTTACTCCACTTTTTACACTCGCTTGTAGTCGAGTGTAATGAAATAGGGAAAAGTGCAACGACAGCTAGGGATTTGAGTGTACACTATCTCGTCACTTCTGGTAGCGAGAACGCAAAAGTGTACACTTTTGTGAAAAGTGTAGAAAGTGTAGGTAGCGAGAACATACCTATTGAGTTCAGTCAATATCCATATATTTACGTTGTGACTATTCAGCCCTAGGAGATAAGCCTAACGCACAATGAATCGTAATCGCTAATCCTTAATCGTAAGACTGAGAGGAAGTAGGACAGACATATATTTCTGTCCTGCTTCCACTCATTCTTACGATTAAGGATTAGCGATTACGATTCATTGTGCTTTAGGCTAGTCAGTGCATCATCAGCGTGACGTTATATTATTTTAACAACTATTAGATGCTAACCCTCCTATCTATGTGCCTATCTATTTTTTATAAAAAAACCTTCTTGCACAACTGGATATTTTTAAATTTGTCGAAATAAATTATATAATAATATTTTTAATGGATATGAGGGCGCAAATACATGTCTGCGTCGAACGCTGCGTTCTTGCGTTGTATGGTGAGAGAGAGAAAGACAGAAACATAGTCACATCTTTGTCACTCTCACCATTCAACGCAAGAACGCAGCGTTCAACGCAGACATGTAATTGCGCCCTGAGGATCCACTACTTTTAGTTTCAGGTTATGTCATACCTTCTCCTTACTATATATGATAATTTTCACATCGTATGATATTTTACAATGGCACATGCGATCTAACCTAGAGTTCCTATAAAGAGAGTTAGGACACGTGCCTCCTACCACTAGCCTGTTGACAAACCGGAGGCGGAAGTGATGATAAAGTAATTTGTGTGATTGGTTGAAAAAGGCGGGTGAAATTTAAAAATGTCTGTTAAGAAAGCAGTTTAAAATCAGCGCGCTCTTTTCAGCCAATAAAAAAATTTTCAATACATTTCCGTCTCCGGTTACGCTGATCCAATCAAAAGTTGAACCTCGCGTGTCCTAAGGGTAAAATCCCATGTGAGCAGAAAGCGCAAAACCGAAAGCAGAAATCATGAGAGTGAGTGAGGTAGGTAGATATCACTGTCTCTCTCACTCCCATGATTTCCTGCTTTCGGTTCAACGCTTTCTGCCCACATGGGATTTTACCCTACACTGTAAAAAAAATTACTTGCAGAATTACAATGCAAAGTATTTTTCCGTCCCAAACATTAAATTTATATTGCAATATTCCATCGTAATACGTGATAAAAATACAACGCGACTGTAAAACTACACTTCGAGTGTAGAACTTCATCGTGTTGCGATGAAAATATTTATTCGTTTTGAAAATGGCTTGTAAATGTTTCACGTATAACGTGGTGAAATCAGAACGCGTTGTAAAATTACTACGTAACACGATGGAAATATTTCGCTTCACGTATCACGTAGTAATATTACAATGCATTCTGATATCTCTGCATCGTCTGTTATTTCACGACGTCGTACGTGAAATTGTTGCATGGCGGTCGAATATTTTCATTGTAACACGTTGTAAATTTATCACGTGTCACGTGAAGCGATTTATTTCCATCGTGTCAGGGTGTAAAAATACAACGAAATTTTTTACAGTGTAACTCTCTTTATAGGAACTCTAGTCTAACCTAATTCTGATATGTATTTCTCAGGGCGCTATTACATGTCTGCGTCGAACGTTGCGTTTTTGCGTTGAATGGTGAGAGGAACAAGGATGTGACTATATTTCTGTCTCTCTCTCCCTTACTATTCAACGCAAATACGCAGCGTTCGACGCAGACATGTAATTGCGCCCTCACGCATCGCATGTATTATTTCATACGGTGTCAGATTAAACATTTTGGGTGTGTATAAACGTAATGCTACGTATTTTAACTTAATTTTCTTTAAAACATCTACGTCAGACGTGAATGGATTTACAGTCGGGAACCGCAATAGTGAACACCCTCATTTATGAACGCACGGCAATAGTGAACGGATTTGTCCATGACTTATGAACGACAAAATCCCCACTCAGAACCGTTTGCATACTTCCCCCTTCCCCTCACGAATCTAAATGTATTTGTGGAGTTCAGGCCCCTGAAACTCTCGAGTTGAAAAAGACACAAGTGTTGACTAAGCGAAACTATGGCGCTGCATGTCAGTTGGGCTGACTCGAGCTGACAATGGCTGGCAAACAGTAAACAAATCGTGAAAAATACTGTTTTTTTTAAATTGTATTTATTTTAACTGATATTTTCTGAAGAATATTAAAAATATTGAGTATTTTTAAACAAATGTAATAAGAGCTTTTATTTAAAATGGGTGCGAAATGCAAAGTTTTTGGATGCAATTCCGGCTGTGATATAGTTGCGGGAAAAAGTGAATTTCGTTTTAGTTCCAAAAGATCCAGAAGTAATTAAAAAGTCATCACATTTTATTTAGGAACACGAATGCGACAGTTTTCTAAAATTCGAAATATCAAAGGACACAATCAAATGCGCAAAAGAAAAAAACCTGTCTAACTTATGTCAGATTGAAGTTTATATATTTTAAAAATTATTTTATTTATTTATTTATTTAGAAACATACGGGACAAGCCCTTTCGTACATGAGTACTCCTACTAACTAAAAGAAATTGCAAACCGCAATTAATTTATTACAATAAAGTACAGTAATATCAATTAACATTAAATAACTTTGCACTCAATCTCCTATAATACATATACGAGCTAAAGGAAACATATTATATACCTCTTCTAAAACACTAATCAATTGCCAGAAAAAATTTAAACTATAAATAAGAGACATATAAAAGCAACCCATAATATATAAAACATTATTCAATGTAAACTTGATAAATACGTGCTCATTTAAATTCGATACCGAAGAAACAAGTGTACATTCGAGCTCTTTTTTTGCCGCAATAACTTCTATGCGACGATAAGGATCTACACGTGTTGAGACGTTGCGTGCGCACCAGCCTGCGTTGAGAGAGAGGCACTCTGAATTGAGAGAGCTGGAGGAAGACGGTCCTTGATTATCGCTGGAACACCTCGACGATATATTATTTTCAAATTGGCTTCGCCTTCCTGACGACGAGTTGCAAGTTGATGTTTCATGACTTTGATCTCTTCTAGCTGCATTTTTGTGCGGTCGTTCGCCATCCACATGTTTTTCAGATTTTGAGCATATACTGGGTTTTTTTTAGCAGCTACAAACGCTTGTAAGATTGTTTGCGCACTTTCCTCTGTCAAACACACTATTTTTATTGGCCTCGGCTTTGTCGATAGGATCTGTGTAATTTTACCAAATCTAAACACGCGAATATTTTCGAGAATTCCTGACAACATAAATTTTCCTAATTCGTTAGTAAGACATTCACACAAATTATCTTGATTGTTATCAGTACTAATTTCATTTTGCAACATTGGATCAGGGAATCCAAATAGAATAAGATTTCTCTTTCTTTCAAATCGATTATTAATCTCATCTATACAAACACGTATAGTTTGTATAGTATACAAACTCATCTATACAATTATATATAATTGTTAAAAATTTTATTTAAAATATTATATTAAAGAAAAGTCTAACATTAAATATTTAAATTATATTCAAAAACAGTATTATTTAAAAATATTAATTATTTATAAGCATTAAACTGTACAAACTTTAAATCTGTTTAAAAATAATATTATTTTTAAATATTAATTATTTCTAAGCTTTACACTGAAAATATCAATCTAATGAGATTGATAAAGAGATATATGATCTAAATATTTGATACTATGTAGTTTTACTCAGGGCTAAAAAAAATCATGATTTTTTTAAAAAATCAACAAAATTGGTTTTTTTTAATTTAAATCGAATTTATTTGATTTAAATCAAAAATTGATTTTTTTTAAATACAATCAGTATATAAAATCTCCAAATGTTTATTTGTAAGTAGTTTATTTTTTAAACTGAGAACATTTATAAGAAATAATAAATAATAAAACATTTAATCAAAATCATATATACCATGTCGAATAAATGAGAAAATTCCCAAAAAATATTTTCTAATTCATACAAAAAAGCAACGAAAAAATAATTAATTGTAAAAAAAAACGTAAAAAAATAAGAAAACAGTCTAATAAAAAAATGAGAAAATTCTTATAAATAAAAAATGTTATGGGCATTATTAAAGAAATGAAGAAAAAATTAAAAAACAACACATCAATGAAACAGGGACATAGAAATATATAAAAAAGTAGAAACTCTTTTAAAAAAATTGAACTATTTACGGACATATTTTTTTAAGTTAAAAAAATAAATATGTAGATAATTAAAAAACCGTTAAAAAATATTACTAAAAAGAATCAAATTTTAAAATTAGGAAAATTAGAGATTATTATTATTTCACAAATTGAAGAAAAAAAAATTAATAACAATTTTAAAAGAAAAACAATTCTATGAAATAGAAGAACGATGTTAAAATGAGAATATTTAGTTCTAAGAAAATGGTAAAATGATGACGAAAATTAAAAAATTAATTAAAACGCAAGGAAGAACTACAAAAATAGAGAAACGTCAAGAAAATTAAATAAATAGGAAGAAAATGGAGTAATATGATAATGATGGTGATATAATAATGATAAATTCATCAAACCAAATAAAATATAGTAATGTTCTTTTTCTTAATCTAACTAACGGCAAAAAAAGTAAAAAGTAGAAAAAATAATAAAATTTGGTTAGAATCTACTAAAAAATTAGAATTTATAAAAATAAAATAAAAGAATGTATATACAAAAAGAAATTAAAAAATCCTTTAAGAATAAAAAAGTTTAGGTAAATTAAACCAAAAATATGTTTATAATATTACACTTAAAACAAGCCAGCAATAAATTTAGAAAAATAAAGAAAATCCGAAAATTTTATGAAGGAATAAGTAAGTTTGCAAAAAATCTCGCAAAAATAGGCTAGATGAGAAAACCAATTGAATAAATTTACAAAAAAATCAGCGTATTTATTTTTTACCAATATGAAAATACATAATTATGAAGGTCTGGGTACGAAATAAAAAAATTTAGTGAATGTTATAATAACAAAATTGTGTAAAATAATATTAAATAATTTTCATAAGATGAAGAAAATTAAAGAAAATCCTAAAATAAAAAGACAAATACAAAAAAAAAAAAATATCAAAAGCAAAAAGAGAAAAAATCTTAAAATTTTCTAAAAATAAGAAATCAGAAGATAACAATTAAACAGCTTAATAAAGAAAAATTTCTTTAAAAAATTGTAAGAATTAAAAAAAAAAGATTATTGTGAATATGAAAAATAATTAATATTATTTTCAGGGCTGTTCTAGAATTAAATCACTTTGATTTAAATCACGATTTAAATCATTGGAAAATGTGCATTAAAATCATGATTTAAATAAAAAAAACTTAACAATTCTCCAGATGCCTAATACTACATGTGAAAAATCGCAAACATTAAAAAAAAGGACAGAAATTTGTGGATAAATCCTGGAAATTTCAATTTTAATATTTTAATCTCTATAAAATTTAAAAAATTGTGCTAATACAGATGGTCAAAATACCTGCGATTTACAAATTTTTTGTATGATAGCAAAAAATAGTATTACATTTTTATATCTTTAAGTCATTATAATTATATAAATTCCAAACGTCAATTAAGTCATATTCCAATTGGGTCCAACTTTTAAATTTCAATTAATTGAAATTTAAGTGCATAGGTACTATTAATTACTGCTAAATAATTAAATAATATTAATTATTTTTCATATTCACAATCACCTTTTTTTTTAATATTCTTACAAGACTTCGAAGAGATTTCATTTTTTCGAAACTGTTTAATTTTGATCTTAATAAATTCTTATTTTTACAACATATAAAAGTTTTTTCTTCTTTTACTTTTAATTTTTTTTTTTGTAAGTTATTCAATTTTTTTTCACATCTTGTCTATATTTTGCGAGATTTTTTGCAAACTTACTTATTCTTCCATAAAGTTTTCAGATTTTATTTACTTTTCTTAATTTTATTATTGAACTTATTTTAAGTGTAATATTATAAAAATGTATTTGGTTTAATTTGCTTAAACTTTTTTATTTTTAAAGGATTTAAAAGTTTCTTTTGTGGACTTTCTTTTTATTTATCTTGATATATATATTTTTGTACTTTTTACATTTTTTTTAGTTTGTTAGATTAAGAAAAAAAAACATTTCTCTATTTTCTTTCTATTTATTTAATTTACTTGATGTTTCACTATTTTTAGTTCTTTTACTGTAAAAAGAAACATCTTAAAATGCATTGTAGTCACTTTTAAAACGTTTAAAGTATATCTTATATTTCAGCTTCCATATTAGAAAACTAATGAATTTTAAGATACTTTTGCTAACTTTTCGGAAACATCTTAAAAGTGACTACAAATGTATCTTCAACTAAAGTACCTACTTTTTGCAGTGTTCTTGCTTTTTAATTAATTTTTTACTTTTTGTCATCATTTTTCCATTTCTAAGAAGCATTTTTCCTTCTTTTCAATTGTTTAGTTTTTACAGGGATCACAGTACCTATTGTTTTTAAAAAAGGTGAATAGGTGCAATTTTTTTCAAAAATAGGGGACAAAAAGGGGACAAAAAGAGAACAAGAATTTGCTTTAAGTCATGTATTTTATAGTGTTTTAGAACTTTATTAGTTTATGTAAAATAATTATTAAAAAATTTAAAAATATATAAAGATTAAATTATATATTTATAAAATACATTGAACAAACAACAAATAAAAATGTAAGTCTAAGTAGTGTCAATACGTCTTTTCTTAGCTGCATTTTCCAAAATCTGGGAATTCCTTCGCCTTATAGATTTAATTTGTCCACCTTATTCCTTCGTTCTTTCTCTTTTTCACGTAAACTATCGAGACTGTTCATCATTTCTTTTATTACAACATCTTTGGCTTTTTTCTTTACTGCATCCTTCAATGCTTTTTGCATTGATTCCGAATCTTCAACAGCAACCTTATAATCTTTTTCCGCAGATTGTAAACTATTTTCTAGTTTCTTAACTGTTTGTTTGCCTTTTTCAAGATTTATAAGAAGTGCCTCTTCTTTGGCCTTGTCTTCTAATTCCACAGCTTTTCTTTTAGCTTCTTGCTCAGAAAGAAGCTTCTGCTTTTCTAAATAAAGTTGATAAGATGCATGAGCACCTTGAGCTAGTTTAATAAGATCAGATGTGATAGGCACTTTATGTACCATTTTATCATATTTTTTTAGTGCATCAATGATGAATAATTTTGCGTTCAGAGTTTTTTCGGACATTCTACTTTTGTCTTCTGTTAAAATTCTTGCAGATAGTGAGAAACCTCTCTCTACATCAGCGTTTCCGTGAGACAAAGCTAAAGCATTCTGTACGACTCGTTTGATTTCTGGATACTTGGGTTGATTTGCATCATTTCGAAGATTGAAAATCTGGTTCCAATAAACATCTATTCTTTCATCTTCCTTTTTAGAAAATCTGATTTGTTGATCTAATTGCAATAACCTCCATTCATGTTCCAACGTATCAATATCCACATTTTTCAGAGGTAATAGTTTTGCAATTTTTGTTATGTATTTCACACTTTCGGGGTTTTTAATATTTCCTTCACCAAGGCACTGAAAATATTTTAGAGTCCGGAAACACTTTACAGTTTTCAATATATGTCTTACTGTATGTAAGTAAAAATTTTTTGCTTGATTTAAGAATGTTACCTGTAATAGTTTCGATAAAGTAACGAGAATTTTTCTTGCTCTTTCTCCAATGTTAATTTCATGAAGATCTAAGAAATTACCAGAGTTTTGTAATAATTTTTCAATGCTCTCCGTATAAAATTGTATTGATTCCAAAGCCGACTGCTTAATAAAGTTCGAAAGTAAAATCAAAACTAGCGTTTTCAACTGTGAATATAATATATGAATAAGTGGTTCTTCTTTTTGCATTATTAATGTAAACTCTGTGGTAAAAATTTTCGAAGTGTAAACTGCAAATAGTAAAGAAATATTTAGCAGATCATTTTTCAGGTACAATTTTACATCTTGATAACTTTGTTTTTCTAAAGTTTTGCTTTCTCTTTGAGGAATATATTTTAAAATATATTCGATTAACGCAGGAAGTTGCTCTTCTACCCTCTCTGCAGCTGGGCCTAGAGTTAGCCATCTTTCCTTAACGTGTTTTATAAAAACATGCCGTGGAAGATTCAGTTGTTTTTGAATTGTTTCAAAAGTTTCAGACCTCACATCTCGATGGTGAAAAAAATAATATACTTTGATGATGAAATCAGAGATGTCTACAACAAGACACTCACAGCCTTTTAGAAAAGACTTGTGTACGACGTGAAGTTCACATGTACCTATATCGACAAGAGGCTTTAACTTTGATTCTTTTAATGTTTCCTTAAACAAGTTTAAGACCGTTTTATTTACATTTGGGCCATCACACCCTAGAGCCAATACATTTTTTAAAGGTAAGTTATTCGAATCTAATGCCTTTTTCAGTTGATCAAATAAAATTTGACCAGTCGCAGATCCTATAAAAAAAGTTTCAATGTGCCGACACACAATTAAATTTTCAGAGTGCGACCAAAACCTTATCCTGATTTGTAATTCTTTTTTACTTTTTACGTTACTTGTATCATCAAACAGTATGCAGAATAAAAGGTCAGAGCAATCCAGATCTTTAAGTAAAATATTTTTAAAATAAGGTCCCAATGCCTCAGTAATTAAATATTGTGCTTTGCTAGGAGACAAAGAAAAGTTTTCGGGTACACAACCAGGGAACATTGCATTAAAAAGCTCTTTCTTTCCAGAACAGGAAGCAACAGAGCTACAAGTTATAACATTTTCCATGCACCACAGAAGCTCTGCTCTTATTGCAGTTTCTTTTGGATTGTATAAGGCAATAGTTTGAGCTGTTTGAACGCTGTCATTCTCTAAAGGCAAAATAGCTGTTTGCATTGATGTAGAAGGAGTCGTTAACAATAACTGATCTATTCTTAAAATACTTAAATTCTTAATATGTTTTTCAGTCTTTGCATGTTGCCTCAGTCTATCAATTCCTTTATCAATACTAAATCGCGTATTTGTGCAAATAATGCAAATACAGAAGTAAGGATCGTTTGGGTCCTTTTTCGCCCATTTTGATATTAAAGTACCGTTCGTGTCGGTTATTGTCAGCCAGCCATCTTGAAATTTAACTCGCCTTGAATTTGATATTTCTAATTTTTTGGACATCTTCACGTCAATCCTTTTTCATAAAATTACTAAGCGAACGACTGAAAAATAAAGATTTAAAAAAATATATAACAAAAACACAATAAATTTTAACAATTTATAAAATACTGTATAATATCAGACTATTTCTGTAATAAAATGTAAATCTTTTGGATGACTTAATGAATTTGAAAAAATTAAAGCAACAATTGATAACATAAATTAATAATTAATACAAATATATAATACAAATTCAGAGGAAAAACTATGGTAAAACTTCACTTTTACTATTTTGAGAAAAACGAGTTTTTCTTTATTTTCTTGATTCGTAAAATCGAAAAATAAACATATATTTTTGGTGTTTAGCATGAAATCCAATTTTTAATAAGTGTAATTTTTAAATCTGTTCATAAATTTTAATAAAATATAAAGGTTTTAAAGAAGAAAATCAATTATTTTTTTCGATTTGAATACACTTATGTTATTGTGTAATTGAATATTTTCTACGTAAATAAACATTTTCATTAATTTATCGTTGGGAAACTTAAAAAAAAAAAAACTAAACATAGAGAAATCTGATTTTATCTTAAATTTTATAAACTGTTAGTTATGATATTATTCTTTTCAGCCAAATGGACTTACCTACGAATTGACTAGTTTTTGTAAATTATATTTTCACTTCAATTGCATTAAATAATGCTTTATGTAACAAATACATTCATAAAAGCTCTTCGTAACATAACTGAAAGTAACATACGTTAATATTAATATAACAAACAATACAGATTAGGCCGATGCCTATGTTAAGTGAACATAACCAATAAATTGCAATTATCAATACTTTCTAAAGTATGTAGAAATAACAAAATGCAAATACAAAGGAAATTAAAAGATCATTATAAAACACTATACGAACTACATTTATGTAACGAAATTACCTGGCACCTGTATAATATATTTAAAGACTACTATTTACAAATTTGTAACATTTGCTATTACTTCAAAGTTGAGTTCCACATAAAACTAAAGGTGCCGTCCCACGTCTGCGTTGTTCCGCAATGTTTTGCGTTGTGAGTTTTGTCCCTAGACTCTTGAAAATCACCAAGAGGTCAAGGCGGATTTACATAAACTGTAATGTGGGCAATTCGCATTCCACTTTGTTCCTAATTTTGTAAAGAAAAAATTGAATTGTCAACAAAAATATTTGTAAAGGAGAGAAAAATTTAAACATTATTTATAAAATGTTAAATTCCGAGAAGTAAAATGTTGGGGTAAGTAAACAAAAGTGTTATGATATTTTTAATACCAAAGTATCTAAAAGAATTTGTAGCCCTGTTTGTTCCGCTATTATTGTGTTGTATTATAGGTTATGTTAACATAAAAAATGTTTGATCATTAACTGATTTAAAATTTATTATATTGATAAACGTGATAAACATTTAAACATTTTATATTTCTAAATGAAAAGCGGTATGCCTTGATCTACAATATTAATATATTGCACTATTGCATCAATATTTATTTATATATATATATATACATATATATAGCACTAGTGATATTATACTCATACACCAAATGTAAGGTTAATTAATGCATAAAATTATAAATTATAAACACACACATAGTTTGTAAAATTCCTTGCATTCACAAACATTTCTTCATGAATGTTCCAAATTGTAGTTGTATACAAGATACATACATAAATGAACAGAACTGTTACCTAATATTAATTATTTATTCTTTTTTTAATTGTAGTTTACCAAAAGGTGTGGCTATTGCAGCTGTCTTTTAAAAAGTTTAAAAAACGTGCGGAGATATAAGTGTTTTCAAACATTTGATGAAGATACTCAATACATATCTGTAAATGACAATCAAGTAGTTATTATGGGTAAGAGTTTATTATTATTTTTGTAAAAATGTGTTTCTAAAATCTTGTAATGAATACTGTCATTTGTGTTACAGTTACTGACGAAGATAAAGACGAATCTTGCAAAAAAAATTGGAATAATGATTGGGATGAATTGCTTACTGCTGCTGTATGTTAAAGACCTGAAATTTATAATTACCATTTACCAGTTTAAGAACGTGCAGAATTGAAGATTGCAGCCATATGGAATGAAATTCGTAATTGCTTAGGGTGTAAGTTGTAGACTTTTATACATTATATTCAGCAAATTGGTGTTATAACTTGTAATAATAATTATATATATATACAGTCGAACCTTGATAAGTGAGAATCCAAAAGGGACCAAGAAATTTTTCTCACTTAGTGGGTTTCTTACTAAGACAGGTTCTTACTAACAAGTGCTGCTTTTTTACTAATGGAGATTTATAAAGGTTTTGTTAATTAAAATTTTAGTTTTACGTAATTATTAATTAATAATTATTTATTTAACAAATATAACAACAATAGTCCATCTAAAGGAATATTTTTATCTAAAAATTGTTTTATTCACTCCACAAGGCAATTTTCAAGATCATGAAATTCAACTAACCGTTTTCTTTTTAAATTTCCACGACCTTCAAAACACTGCGATTTTATAGAATCCGTTTCTTTTAATATTCGATAAAAAGTGGCAGTTGATAGACCGAATTAACTTTCTATTACAAGTCGTTTCTTTCCACTTTTGAATTCACTTATAATTTTTAGTTTCTTATTTAACGAAAGAGGTTTAAGTTTTCGCTTAGACATTTTGAATATGTATTTGAAATAAAGTTATCGATTCGCAAATGCTTCTTATGACAATCGTTTTGAAACTAAATTTTATTTTGTGTGATAGGTGTAATTGTAGTTTGAACAAAGAGCCTTTATTCTCACACGTCTATTCAAATTTTAATTACTGCTTACAAATTTTTATTGACTTTTAGAAAATTATAATATAGAAAAGATTCTCACTTACAGAGGCCCGCAAAGTGCTTTTCTCACTTATAGAGGTCTCATTAAAAAAATAATTCTCAGCTATAGAGGTCCGAGAGGCGCATCTCTCACTTGTAGAAGTCTAATCGAGAAAAATGATTCTCACTTACAGATTCTCACTTCTACAGGTTTTTACATGTGAAAATGACGGGACCTGAAAATTACTGTCACTTATAGAGGTTTCTCAGTTAGGCAGCCCTCACTTATCAAGGTTCGACTGTATAACTATCATCAATTATATCATTAAACATAAGCAAGTACGGTTTTAAATATTTTATAAGTATAATTGTTCGTTTCTAACCATGCTCGTTTATACAATGCGAATTTTTTATATAATTATAAATTTTTATAATTATTTGGTTAAAGTGTGAAATAACAAGGGGTAATAATATGAAATATTAAACGCCCATACAGCACAGGATTTTTCCAGATTTGGTAGAGCCTTTTTTTGTAATATTTCGTGAATATTGCAATGCGATTTTCAGGCAATATTCGTGCTAAATATTGAATCACATGCGGACATTTTTGTCCTTACACCAATGTTGCCAGAACATTCCTTTAAATATTGCGAAACTTAAAGTGTTAGGGTCAGGTAAGTTGCAGGAAATATCTTGTGCTGTATTGGCATTCATTAACTCGTTTTTTAAATAATGAATTGAATGGTACTTGATTTTTTAAAATTGGTCAAGTAGATTTTGAGAAAAGTGTTCAACCAGTTTGCAACACGTGTGTTCGAGAAAAATGCGTTTACAGTTTTCCATAATACAGTTTGAACTTGTGAAACGTTTATAACTTTTTCTTTATCACTTTGTTCTATCACAAATTTCTTAATAATCGCTTGTCACTTTAGAAACCTTTGACGATAAATATTGTACAATAGTTGGTTTTATTCAATATAATATTACATTTTAATTATGCTCTACGATAAAATAAGAAATTATATTTTCTAGTTGATTGGACCTAATATATATATATATTTTTTTTAAAGGTACATGTTCTGTTAATGTTATACGAAATAGATGGCGAGCTTAAGAAAGAGGTACATAGCAGCAAAGAGCATTGAAAGTGCATATAAGCCAAGTGGATCAGCTGCGACAAAAAAAACAGAACATTATTTTCAATTATTTGAGATGATGACATTTTTAGACGATATTTCTGCACACGTGAGGTACGTATGTGGATAGTTTTCTAAACAAGGGAATTTTTATATATTAATTTTTAAAAAAATAAATTTTTTATGGGAAGTGTAAACATTAATATTTTCTACGATGTCAATAACAAACAGCCAATTATCTTCTATATATTTTTTAAAGAAAATACACATCGAAGAGTAAAATTTTCAGTTTCATGTCCTTTATTGAAAATGAAAGTTTATAAGTTAAAAAAGAAATACTTTTTAAATTAATAAAAAAAATGTATAGTGCAATAGTAACTTTGAATTTTGTCCATTAAATTCCTTATCTGACTACTGACACATAAAAAAACGCTAAAATCAATAAAAATTAATAATTTGATAAAGTTGCAGTTGCTTATAATTAAGTTATAAATGAAAATGATATAAATATATCAACGTAGACGATTTCCATGACTTGAGTTTCTGTCCATTAATGTGGTGCTCATTATCAACGAAATTATGCATTTTGTGTCCAGTAAAATTCTTATTTTCCCATCACCTGCCCACACAGCACCGGAAATTCTCTGAATTTTCCCTGAATATCCGTCTACATTTCTCGAATATTCGAACCTAATATTCAAGGAAGTTTCGAGGAAGTAGTAAAATGTCCGCCTGGAAAAATATTGGGCGCGCAATTTCCCTGAAAATGTATTTCTAATTTTCAGGGAATTTCCGCATCTAACATTCCTTTAATATTCATGGTATTCGTATATTCACTGTACATGATGCGCACTGGTCGAACTTGGTTTCTATGACACTTACGGCTGCGCAGTAGTTTTTAATGTTCTAGAATCCTACGGATGTTGAATATCATATATTTTTGATCAATTACCAGATCAAAAAAAATTTTGGAAATTTTTTTTTAACTTTCCCTGAATATTAAAGGAATGTTAGATGCGGAAATTCCCTGAAAATTAGAAATACATTTTCAGGGAAATTCCGCGCCCAATATTTTTCTAGGCGGACATTTTACTACTTCCTCGAAACTTCCTTGAATATTAGGTTCGAATATTCGAGAAATGTAGACGGATATTCAGGGAAAATTCAGGGAATTTCCGGTGCTGTGTGGGTGGTTGTGGCAAAAATATTATTTTTTTCAAAATTTTTCTATCCCTATCAATCATAACAGTTACTCCCTGTTTACGAAATTTGATAGGAGTTGATAGAAAAGAATTTCTATCAATTTGAATCCGTTTTCTGAATCCAAAATTTTATGTACTTTGTATACGTTTCTATCAAACATTTGGATAGAATCTCTATCAAAATCAATACTTCGCATTTGATAGAATTTGATGGAATTTGATAGAAAGAAATTTCGATCAATTTAAATCCGTTTTTTGAATCAAAAATTTCAAGTACTTTTTATACGATTATATCAAATCTTTGGGATAGAATCTCTATCAAAATCAATACTTCGCATTTAATAGAAAGTAATTTCTATCAATTTCAATCCGTTTTTGAATCCAAGTAGCCATTTACATTGTATACGATTCTATCAAACCTTTTGGATAGAATCTCTATCAAAATCAATACTTCGCATTTATTAGAAAGGAATTTCTATCAATTTCAATCCGTTTTTGAATCCAAATTTTCATTAACATTGTATACGATTCTATCAAACCTTTTGGATAAGAAAGTATACGAATTTTCCGTCGAAAAGATTTGATTAATTTTTAATCCCAAAATTTGGATAGAAAAGTATTCGATTTTCCGTTTGATTAAATTTGATAGAGTTTCTATGCAAATGATTTGCTAAGATTGTATTTTTAATCCGTATTCTGAATCCATTTGAATAATTTTAGGAATATCCTAATAATATCCGTAGTTCATCCTTAGGATATCAACGGGAAATGCTCATCAGGATCCCACCAGACATCGTGAAGAGAGATTCACAAGACATCATTTTGAATTTCAAAATGGCAAAATATTTTTCCGGTAGTTATATATCCACACTGAAAAAAATACTGTGATCAGATTAGACATTTGACTATGGTTAACAGGTTATGTAGGATTTTGACATAATGCATCATCGGTGCGCCACTGTCGATTTTACCTAACCTTACAATGTCACTCGCGGTTTCACACAGTCGTATGGCTAAAACACAAATACGTATGGCAGTTCCCAAAACAGCAATAAAATATTGCCAATCTGCCCATAATTATTGCAGTTCCACGGAAATATTTTTTTCAGTGCAGGAAAGCAGGGATTTTAATATCCACTGGATATCCTAAGGATGCCCAAAGATATCTTTCTCATTACCTGAAATCAGAAAACGTTTCTATTTAATATTTTTAGAGTTATAACAATTAAAACATCCCGGTTTGTACAAACTACTATGTGCACTTGTCTTTTCTTTTCGCTCCCCAGTAAAATCACTAATTTGCTTCTAAGGTCTTCTTCTTCGGAGTGCATTACATATATTGTAAAATCTGAAACCCAGACCTCACTTAATCTGTATTAAAGAAACTGTTTTATTAATTCCGAGCAATTTTTTCAATTCTTTACTAATCCAGCCTTCTTGTCGAGTATTTGTAAGTTTTATTCCATTGCTGCCACTACTAGCGCAGCACTGCGTCTATTGTTACTATCCTCTTCGATGTGTCATATTATTAGTTAATAATTTTATTATATTTAGATTTGAAGAGCAGGAGCGAATTTTTCCGTGGTGTGGACGACTTACTTAATGGTTTCAAATTTAAAGTCCAATTTCTGCAAACTTTAAATTATGTTATAACATGTTAAGTTACATAATGGAAATAATAATAATAACAAAGGCGTAAAAAAGTAGAAACCTTTTTTCGCTAAGTATTGGGCCAATATTGGTTTACCCTTGGAAATCTGGCACTGCGGACAGTGAAAAAATACATATAGAAATACTCAGCCAATTGTCCAGTACATACATTTGCCAATAATTTGCTACCTGTTATCGCAGAATGAGGAATCATTGGTTAAATCTTGGAATGTAGACATCCGTGCCAATCATTGGCTAACAATATTGGTCCAATGTTTAGCCGATGTTAAGTTTCCGATTGACTGTTATATTCTGAAAATAATGATTATGTATATGTGAAAAAGTTAGTGGCTTTAGAAGCAAGTTTATTAAAAAGAAAAATTTTTTCTTTTTCAAATATTCATTCTCTAAACGTTTCGGCTCTAAATACTGATGGCCCTCGTTGGTAGAAAATAGATTTATTCTGAAATAGTATTATGTATAACAATATTAATATAAGGCTGAAGATAAATTGATGTGTTACGCATTCTCTTTTTTGTTTTTTAGTAATTAATTCTAAACCCAAATAATGCAAAAATCGATATAACCGAAAAATAAAATTTAAAGAACAACAGTATAATAATAACAAAACAAAAAAGAGAATAATACAACAATTTATCTGAAGTTTTTGCAGTTGTCTACTACATTATTAATACTATTTCAGAATAAAACTATTTTCCTTTAACAAGGGCCAGTATTTGGAGCTGAAACGTTTGGAGAATGAATTAATAAAAGAGTAAATTCTTTTTTTCAATAAACTTAACAGTGTAAAGTCACTAACTTCTTCATGCGTTTCTTTTACAAAGTTGACTGTTTGAAAATCAAAAAGATACTGACTGTACGCCCTTAGCAAAAGAGCACAAAGGAAAAGGTCCTGGCGTTGGAATTTTAGAGCCATATGTGTTTCCTTTCAGTTAGAAATGTGTTTAGAAACTAGTCTTGAGTAGAGTCAAGTAATCGCGTTGCATTCACAGATAAAATAAGATAACTAAGAAATAAACTACAATATTATATTAATTTTTAAACAGTTATATTGATATTAATATCTGATTTATTTTTTAATAAAAACATAAAAAAAGTTCGTAATGTCATGATCCAAATACGTTAAACAGTTGCTCATTTACTTCTTTAAAAAGCATTCTCTACAAATCCACTCATAAAATTTTATTTTTCAAAGATAAGAATTTAATTATATTTTATATATTTGTATATGGATAAAATATTTTGTATAAAATTTTGTGAGTAAAATTAAGGATTGAATAAGCGGCCAAAAGTGAGACAAATTTTTCTAATTTCGAGAAAATTTAAGAAATACAGTTTTTAACGTAATCCTCAACCAATATGATTTATTATTATTTTTTTTTTTTAATAGAAATGAAGTCTATAAAAACTAATAAAACCTTATATCTATATATAATTAACTTTCACTAATATTAAACTGCCTTAGATATAAGAATCACTGTTATTTAAAAAACTTAGTATAGTTTTTCTAGTTTTTAATTAACTTTCAGGATTACGTTAAAAACTGTATTTCTTTAATTTTCTCGAAATTAGAAAAATTAGTCTTGCTCACTTTTGGCCGCTTATTTAATCCTTAGTTTTAATCACAAAATTTTATTAAAAATATTTTATCCATAAACAAATATATAAAATATAATTAAATTCTTATCAATGAAAAATAAAATTTTATAGGTGGACTTGTTGAGAATGCTTTTTAAAGGAACTAAATGAGCTATTGTTTAACATATTTGGAAAAAACTGCAATTGTTCATCAGATTTGAAAATGAAACATAAAACGTTAAATGAGTAGTTAAGAATAAACTATTTAAATCAATAAAATTTTTTTTGCAAATTGTGTGTCAGTAAATTTGTTAAAATATATTAAAATAAATTTTTCTTTGAATTTATTTTCATCCTTAAATCGTACAATTTTTAATTTCGAAAATACAATTTCATGACATAACGAACTTTTATATGTTTTTATTCAAAAATAAATCAGATATTAATACCAATATAACTGTTTAAATTTAATATAATATTGTTAGTTTATTTCTTAGTTCTGCTAAAGTTAAAAATTAAATTTTACCTTAAAACATTATTTCTCTTAAATTATTATTTTATCTATGAATGCAACGCGATTACTTGATACGATTCAAGACGAGTTTCTAAACACATTTCTAACTAAAAGGAAACACATATGGCTCTAAAATTCCAATATATATATAATCATTATTTTCAGAATATAACAGTCAATCGGAAACTTAACATCGGCAAAACATTGGACCAATATTGTTAGCCAATGATTGGCACGGATGTCTACATTCCAAGATTTAACCAATGATTCCTCATTCTGCGATAACAGGTAGCAAATTATTGGCAAATGTATGTACTGGACAATTGGCTGAGTATTTCTATATGTATTTTTTCACTGTCCGCAGTGACAGATTTCCAAGGGTAAACCAATATTGGCCCAATACTTAGCGAAAAAAGGTTTCTACTTTTTTACGCCTTTGTTATTATTATTATTTCCATTATGTAACTTAACATGTTATAACATAATTTAAAGTTTGCAGAAATTGGACTTTAAATTTGAAACCATTAAGTAAGTCGTCCACACCACGGAAAAATTCGCTCCTGCTCTTCAAATCTAAATATAATAAAATTATTAACTAATAATATGACACATCGAAGAGGATAGTAACAATAGACGCAGTGCTGCGCTAGTAGTGGCAGCAATGGAATAAAACTTACAAATACTCGACAAGAAGGCTGGATTAGTAAAGAATTGAAAAAATTGCTCGGAATTAATAAAACAGTTTCTTTAATACAGATTAAGTGAGGTCTGGGTTTCAGATTTTACAATATATGTAATGCACTCCGAAGAAGAAGACCTTAGAAGCAAATTAGTGATTTTACTGGGGAGCGAAAAGAAAAGACAAGTGCACATAGTAGTTTGTACAAACCGGGATGTTTTAATTGTTATAACTCTAAAAATATTAAATAGAAACGTTTTCTGATTTCAGGTAATGAGAAAGATATCTTTGGGCATCCTTAGGATATCCAGTGGATATTAAAATCCCTGCTTTCCTGGATATATAACTACCGGAAAAATATTTTGACCATTTTGAAATTCAAAATGATGTCTTGTGGATATCTCTTGACGATGTCTGGTAGGATCCTGATGAGCATTTCCCGTTGATATCCTAAGGATAATCCGAGGTCTATCATAAATAAAGATGCTTACAAAATTTTAAAGGTAGTTTGAATTAATTTTTGAATTAAAAAATTTTCTCGTGACGTCACGTTTAGAACGATCTCCCCCCCCATCAACATGTTACGTTTTTTAACGTTTGATCAAGAGTCCACCCTCCCCCTTATAGCGTGACGTCATATGTAAATGCTCCTTATTCGACTTTTCTACGTATAGAATTTGATAAAATTATAATACAGAGCTCTTGATACCAAAGTATTTGATTTTTAGACGGATAGAAATTAATAGATTTTGCATACCAAGATTTTGATAGAATAGTATAAGAATTTTCCATCGATAAGATTTGATTAATTTTTAATCTCAAAGTTTTGATAGAAATGTATTCGATTTTCCGTTTGGTTAAATTTGATAGAGTTTCTATGCAAATGATTTGATAAGATTGTATTCGACTTTTCTACGGATAGAATTTGATAAAGTTTTAATACAGAGCTCTTGATAGCAAAGTATTTGATTTTCAAGCGGATAGAAATTGATAGATTTTGCATACCAAGATTTTGATAGAATAGTATAAGAATTTTCCATCGATAAAATTCGATTAATTTTTAATCCCAAAGTTTTGATAGAAATGTATTCGATTTTCCGTTTGGTTAAATTTGATAGAGTTTCTATGCAAATGATTTGATAAGATTGTATTCGACTTTTCTACGGATAGAATTTGATAAAGTTTTAATACAGAGCTCTTGATACCAAAGTATTCGATTTTCAGACGGATAGAAATTGATAAACTTTTGATACAGACGTATGTATACAAATGTATTTAACATCCCAGACAGCACCATAATTATCGGCAAGTTAACGGGAAGTTAACGGCGCTAGTTAACAAATTTATCGAGTTTAACTTTAGGCTAACTTCCTGCTAATATATAAATGTCCGCCACATCTTAGGTATCCAAGATAACTTCCCGTTAACTACAAATGTAAATTCAACGCAGATTATGAAATAAAATTTTCAGAAATGTTTAAGTGATAATTAAATTAAAATTTGCTTTTCATATTTCCTTAGAATTAGCCATGAAAATTAGCCTAAAGGAAGACAATGAAATTTCTCAGAAAATAAAGTGTCAAGTTTCAGTGAAAATAATTAGGCTATGTTAACTTAATTTATAGAAATAATTTTGCTGAAAATGAATAAGGAAAATTTTCTTAAATATCGAAATTATAGTTTTAAAGAAATTTACTGAATATTTTTCACTAAAACTAGACAGGTAAACTAACTTAAAAATAAATAGAAAGATATCCTGGAAAGTAGACTGTCAAGTTATTGTCAAATAAAGTTTACGTAATTTAAAAAAACTGTTTACTTTAAAAAATTATAAACTACATAATAAAGAATGCAGGCAAAATTAAATTTTTTTTTAATTATTACACTCATTTTTGAGTTGTTGACAGATTTTTGTTTTTGCTCTGAATAAAAAATTTTTGCCAGGGAATTTCGTTGTAAAGTCAGTAAAATGTCAGGGAAATGACAGGGAAATTGATAAACTGAATCTTGTAGCCACCCTGTTTAATTTTTTACTGCTTAATATACTATTTCTTATACAACTAAGAGTGAAATTATAAAAAAAAAATTAATTTTGCCTGCATTTTTTATTATATAGTTTATAATTTTTTAAACTAAACAGTTTATTTAAATTACGTAAACTTTATTTGTCAATAACTTGCCATTCTACTTTCCAGGATATCACTCTATTTATTTTTAAGTTAGTTTACCTGTCTAATTTTAGTGAAAAATATTCAGTAAATTTCTTTAAAACTATAATTTCGATATTTAAGAAAATTTTCCTCATTCATTTTTAGCAAAATTGTTTCTATAAATTAAGTAAACATAGCCTAATTATTTTCACTGAAACTTGACACTTTATTTTCCGAGAAATTTCATTGTCTTCCTTTAGGCTAATTTTCATGGCTAATTCTAAGGAAATATGAAAAGCAAATTTTAATTTAATTATCACTTAAACATTTCTGAAAATTATATTTCATAATCTGCGTTGAATTTACATTTGTAGTTAACGGGA
The DNA here is from genome assembly GCA_037103525.1 of Ganaspis brasiliensis. NCBI lineage: Eukaryota > Metazoa > Arthropoda > Insecta > Hymenoptera > Figitidae > Ganaspis > Ganaspis brasiliensis. The sequence continues at coordinate 748,724 of JAZKLR010000356.1, read as the reverse complement.
AGTTATCTTGGGTGGCGGACATTTATATATTAGCAGGAAGTTAGCCTAAAGTTAAACTCGATAAATTTGTTAACTAGCGCCGTTAACTTCCCGTTAACTTGCTGATAATTATGGTGCTGTCTGGGATTATTTAAGTATTAATTTTGATAGAAACTCTATCCACACTTATGATTGAAATTGATTATGTTGTTTAGAATTACAAGATTTGATACACTTTTTATACAAAATGAAGTATAGACATGTACTTGTCTTTAGTTCAGTATTAATTTTGATTTAAATTCTTTCCAAACTTGTTATTAAAATTGATTGAATTTAGTATTTTTGATAGAATTTGATAGGATTTTTTATTTTGTATACAATTTGATTAAAATTTGAAAATATTTGTGATAGAAATCCTATCAAATTCTATAATTTTTAATACATTCTTTAAACAGGGCTATAACTGGTACTCAGTTGTTGGATTTTTTATGTATCGTTATTTTGTGAGTTTTATCGAAATTAGACAAAATAATGAGTTTTTTGACAATTCCCATTTTCGTAGCACTTAGTTTTGTCTAAAATATTTTTTTTTCCAAAGTTTTTTATTTCTATTAGTCATAAAAGTTACTGAAAGGGATAATCAGTTTTTCAACTTTTTTATTTATTGTTATTTTTTGAGTCTATCATAATAAAAGTTTCCTAGACATTTTTTTTTTGTAAATGGCTGTAAAATTCTAATTTTTTATTTTTTTATTGTCCGCTTTCGGATTGCTTAGAAATTATGCTTAACTTGAACTCTATTTAGTTTCCGAAACTAAAACGTTAAACAAGCTCGTGATAAAATTTCATCATTTTCTTCCTTTGTTCGTAGAACTACTCATATATATTTATCATGGAACATTTTTGCTGTATAGACTTTGAACTTTATATACATTTTTAAATTTATATCAAATATTATATAATATGTGTACTTATAATTTACATTATTGTTTTCTTTTCACAGCACAATAACTAATATATCTGATTCTGACACCGAAGAGAATAAATTTGGTAAGTAATGTTTGTTTCCATTTTTACAGGTCAATATTAATAAATGTTATTACTGACGTATATAACAAAATATAAATATTATTTATAGAAGAGAAAACAATGAAGCTAGCTTCGGATACAGATTATTATGAAAGTATATTGGAATTATTGACTTCAGAAAATACAACATATGACATAGATCCTACTGAAGGTTTCTTATCGTCGTTGGAGCCGTTTCTAAGATCTTTTAATGAAGAGAGACGTTTGAGAGTACAAAAAAAATTTCAGCAAATACTACAAGAAGAATTGCAACTGCAGAGTGATTTCTAATACTAACTGATTTTTGTAAATAAACTAATTTTTTTTAAAATACACAGAAAAATGATTTTTTTCTATAATATTTTAAAAGTTATCACTCAAATATATAATGAACTGGACATAAATATAATTTAAATTTCCAATTAAACGAGTGTAATTTTCATTCAAAATGAAATAATAATTAAATTGTACAATACTGTGTATCTATCATAAAAAGTAAATTGTATTCACTTCTGAAATATTCGTGTACGCTTTATCATTATATAATTGACAGTTATGAAAACGATAAATTTTATAATGTATGTATTTCAAATTAGGGCAATGGTATTAGTAAAAGAGTGTAATGTGAAAAATGGCTAATAACAAAAATCAAAACAGTAGAGTCAAATACTCAATTCAAATAAAATTAAATTACCAAATAAAAATAGTTTGCGTCAATAATTTTCCATCTACACACACAAGTGGCAAGGTTTGAAAAGAAATTTTATTAAACTAAATTTAACCGGAGGGCGCCAATCCTTTCTTGGGATACACATCAAATAAACAAAATGAAATCTAAATTTAATACTTCTGAAAGAAATTTTAAAAAGTCAAATTATCTCGGCCTCAAAATAAATTTAACTATAACATATAGAATTCAGAGTCTCCTTGAATTTCATAAACAAAATTTAATCCTCAAAATAACAGCTTCCAAAAGCCAAAAGCGGAATCGTACATCCAAAACGAACGGTATCCATATACCAAAAAGCCTCAAATTACCAATAATAACGTCGAGCAGTCAAACGTAAACAGCAGTCAAATTCCAAGAAGGTCCTCGAATTCTTCTCACACAATAGATCTTAATTATAATTTAAAATTTCTTCAGATCTCAATAATTTACAAACATTTAAACTTAATCTCAAAACTTAATATATTCTCAAAAATAAATTCTAAATCAGAACCTCAAATCGCTAAAATGTCACAAAATAACAAATTCTCAAAATTCCAAAATTAATACTCATTAAATTCTACAAATTCAAAACTATAAGTCAAAGATAAATCCTCAAATCTATAATTTATAATTTAGTAATATTTCATAAATTCGCAAATATCTAGAATCAAAACCGTTAAATTCATCATGTTTAATTTTAAATAATCATATCGACATTAAATTACAAAGAACTATTCAAAATACTCAAATTTTACTAAAATCAATAAATTCAGAATTCAATTCAGCAAAACTCTAAAACCAATTATTCAATTCAAACCTTCCAAAACCGGAAGCTCAGTGCGGGTTTTGGTGAAGAGAGGGAGGGATTCATACACATAGAAAGACATTTCACAAAAAAAATTCAAAAGAACAAAATTTATCATAATGAACCAAAACCAAGTTTATTTTAACAAAATAACAAATAAACTTATTAAGAGTTAACAAAATCAATTTGGGGAAAGAAGGCTACTCTTAACAATTTTAAATTATCATTCATTTGAGAAAACACTGGTTGAATTTGAATTTGTTGAGTATATTTTACTCATTACCTATTTTGCGCCAAAAGTCAATTAAAGTTCGATTATACTCAAAATCACTGTAATTCAAATCATTTAATGTTAAATGTGATAGTCCTTCGGGGTTTACACTTTTCATAAAAGTTTATCGGAAATTACTAAATAATCAATAAAATCATTTTTAGGTTAAACGCGATCGCCAAAATCTCATCGAATTTTCACTATTCGGAAAATCACACTGTGAGTCCAAAAGAAATTCACGTTGAATCTTTTTATCTATTATAATGATAAATTGTTCGCTTCATTTAATCAAAATTATAACTTTGACTATTAATTTTCTTATATCTAAATAAAAAACTACACTTCTAAATTTTTAACATCAACATGATTTTGACTTTCATCATTAAATGAATTATTCAAAATAGTTTCAGATTCAATTAACAATATTAATCTACAAATCTAATCTAATCTCATTAAATACATCGTTTCAAACAAATCCAAAATCAAGCATAAGATTAGTCTAAAATCTAAATTCTAAATTCTAAATTCTAAATGTTTTACGTCGCCATGTGGTCGACGGCTCTCACCATGCTCATCACGAGAATTCAAAAAGGGAAAGGATACTCACTGAAATTAACATAGTTCAAATGTACTAGCAAATAGAAGGTTTGGGGAAAATTAATACTATAACTTCAAAGAATGTCATTATTATTCTTAATAGTGTCCAAATAATTCAGTTTTTAATAATATAAAAACAAATTAAAACCAAAAAGAATCTCTATCTTCCGAGCGTGGCTTGTCGTACAAAAATTTACTCTAAAGTTATCAATTTTTATTAAAAAAAAAAAAAGGGATGGACACAATAATAAAAATTTCCTCTTTTTAAATAAACACGAATTTAATTTATCATTATCGAAATATAAAACCTTATTTTACTCACGTGTATTCAAATGGGAAAAACAAGCCATGTTGGAAACTCGAGATGAACGCAAAGGTTTTCAAACAGAATTTTCTCTAAATTTACGTGTAATTTTCGGAGCATTGTCCTCTTAAAAACTTCATAATAAGGTCCTACCTTAACCTCGTCAAGAAAAAGGGTCGAAAGTTTCAGCCACGCCGCACAAAAGTTCAATTTATTTTACACTAAAATTGACACACCAAAAGCACCAGCGATCCAAAGGAAAAGAGGTCGAATTCGCAATTTCTCGTCTATTTACTGTATTGGTTCTTCTTCTCCGTCTTATTCCTCTGTTCTCTTTCCTTCCAGTCCAATGCCGTCGTTCCAGCTTTCCAACTGCTTCTACTTCCTGAAGATCAGGGACGTGTGTAGAAAATTCGATAAGGGCGACTCCGAATTGGTAAATTTAAATTTACAGTCACTTCAAAAGTTGAATAACGCCTTTTCCCCCCTGTTGACAGCTACTAGAAGATCATATTCCACCAAACCAGCAATTGAGGCGATACTAATCTGGGATATGATAACAATCTGCATTCTGGACAGGGCCTTCGGCTTAGGGTCCCGGTCAGCTGACCGGAAATGACGAGATTCCAATATCTCTAGAAATTCCTCAGATAGACACAGAAAACCTCCTCTGGAGTAATAACGATGACGTTGAGTTTTTCTCTACATCGATCCTGGCCAGGATTATATTTCCAGAGTTTTCAGCTATCCTTCTAACTTCGAGGTCGGTAGTCGGTTCCTGGGCGGGAAGTTCAAATTTCGATTAAAAACACCTGATTTAATCTTCTTACGTTGGCTACACTGGGCGAACGACAAGGAACTGGAACTCCACAAAAGACGAAGAGCGTTGATTGGTCGGTGTCCGGAATCCATAAGTAGTCCTCAAAATGGCCGTCAATCGGTGACAGGTCGTAAACAAACAAAAAAAGAAAAAGTTCTCAATTCTAAATTAACAATAAAATTATCTTTCGTGAGTTTTTGAGCATGGTGTCCTCGGATCGCCGGCAGTTTTCAGTATTTATCCCGGTATTTCAAACCATCTTGAATATATAATTCTTTAATGTCTAATTTTACGAGACTTGTAAATGGCAAAATTTTGCCACGTTACAAGAGTAAATTCAATATTTTCCAGAACAAGTTACCGCTTTCACTTTTTCAGAAGAAAAATATGTGTAATGTATATTTATTTAGCTGTCACTTAATTATTTTTTAATCTTGTATATATATAATATAGCTTTAGATTTAAAATGCCAATTATTTTTAAAAATAAATTTAGACACTACTAGTAGGTCAAGTCGCTATTACTTCTATATTTTGTTATATATAAATTGCTTTAATTCATGTTACTTTTTTTATAAAACCACTTACATATGCATACTACTAAATATTATTTTTTACCCTTGTTTGTAGACACAAAACTGGTATGTTGAGCATGAATTTTTTTAATTACATAAAATTCTTTATTTTTTACAGACTATTAGGGACAATAAACTTATCCGCCCTAACACATGGAAAATAATCCATATGTATTGAAAAGAAAAATTTATTGGATGCTTAATTCAGAAACAATTCATAAAGATTTAGAATTGGTTATACAATATTTTACATATTTCCTTTGATCATTAATTTATATTTTTATGCATTAATTTTTGTCTCAGCGGTTAACCGGGTTCCTTCTATATTTCTTTCTCTTTAAAACCCGGTTTTATGACATTCTTCAAAAAGTGATTCATATTATTGTTTCAAAACAAAAGAAGAGGAATTTTAAAGATTAAATCGGTTATGTCAAGGAAACCGCAGTTTTATCAAGAAAATCCGTTTAAAACAACAATCGACTTTACGAATCATAATTTAGTATATAAATTGCACTCATGTGGGAGATATTACTTGATAAGTGATAATTTGACATCAATTAATCGTAATATGTAATTTTTCATATTAATTAATAATATTTACCTTTTTTATGCACAATATCAGTTTTTGATGAAATAACAGTTAGTCAAAAATAAGCCTGGTTTTTAGTTGTAAAACAACCGGTTCTTGTGAAAAACGAGTTTTTAAAAAAATCAATTTGTTCAAACAAATTAAAAAGAATTATACGTTCTTACTTGCTTTTTAAAGTCTGCCTTCAAATTATAAGAAACTTTTAAAGTATTAAAATGTTTAGATGCACTTATATTTTATTCAAACTGAGTAAAACCTTCTTAATAGATAGGAAATCAGTGCAAAGTATTTACCATAGGCGTTTTAAGGAAAAAATATAAATGAAAAGTGTATTTATCAAACACTTAAATTTAATTAAATTTAAATCTACTCATTTCTCCCGGTAAAAAGAACTTACTGCGTCAAATAATTTTGTGGCAGTCCCATGCATGCGTTCCAACGCACATGACGTCACTTGCGTTGACGTTTAACCAATAGGAATTCGTTATTTCCGTTAAAAAAAAGCAAACTTTATATATGATTGCTCCAAAAAAGAAGCGCTGTGACATCACTGCGTTCAAACGCAGGCATGGGACTGCCGCAAAATTATTTGACGCAGACAGTTGCGTTCGTTCAAAACATTGGACAATTTTTTTGTACAACCATTTCATTTTTAAAATTGTCAGTTGAATTTAAAGATTTTATAGTTAGGTAATATACAATTAAATTAGTTATAAATTAATACTACAATTTTGAAGATAAAATTTCTTCATAAATGTTCTGAAAATAACATTTTTTGGTTATAATTTACATGCTGAAAACATTTTAGAGATTTTTGTTCTATTTTCCGGTCACTGTATGAAACATTTATTAAACTGTTTCGAAATTGACGATAATTGGAAAAATATTTACAAATTTAGCCCTGACATATTTTCTTATATAAAAATTATACACGTACTTACAGACATGCATACATGTAAAAATATGATTTATTTATTGGAAAAATTCGTTTCTAATTCTCCACTTTTGTTATAAGTCATAACGACTTATTTACCTTATATATAACTATTTCTCTATTAGTATGTTATTCAATTTAATCTGATGTCACAATTTCACTTCTAATACCAGTCACTTTCCATCAGTATCTTTTAGATACTTTGGTATTAAAAATATCATAACACTTTTGTTTACTTACCCCAACATTTTCCTTCTCGGAATTTGACATTTTAAAAACAATGTTTAAATTATTCTCTCCTTTACAAATATTTTTGTTGACAATTCAATTTTTTCTTTACAAAATTAGGAACAAAGTGGAATGCGAATTGCCTACATTATAGTTTATGTAAATCCGCCTTAACCTCTTGGTGATTTTCAAGAGCCTAGTGACAAAACGGCCAACGCAAAACTTTGCGTTACAACGCAGACGTGGGACGGCACCTTAGGGCGCAATTACATGTCTGCGTCGAACGCTGCGTTTTTGCGTTGAATAATGAGAGAGAGGAGGAGAGAAATATAGTCACATCTTTGTCACTCTCAGCATTCAACGCAAAAACGCAGCGTTCGACGCAGACATGTAATTGCGCCCTCAAAGTCCAAATCACATCACGCACAGGGTGTACTATGCAAAACCCACAATCAGCTTGTTGCAGACCAGGAAACTATTCCTAAAGGTACGGTCCCAGCTCTTGGCTGCCTGCAGATTACCATGACAACGTATGAAAGTGAGCAAGAGAGAAAATTTGTTCCGTCTTGTAAGGTATCAGAGTGAGCAAGAGGAAACAAATGTTCTCTCTTGCTCACTCTCATATGTTGTCATGGTAATCTGCAGGGAGCCATCAACAGCTGTAACCGCTCCATCAAATTGTGTGCGCAATCGCAATAGTCGCTCTAACGACAGGCGCGATATTTAAACACTGCAAATTCAGAATCAAATAAAAATAATTTTGAAAAACTATAAATTTAAATTTTAAAATGAGAAATAGGGGAAATAGAGAACAAAACTTCAAAATAGGGGAAATAGGGACAAAATTTCAAAATAGGGGAAAAAAGGTGAATAGGGGACAGTCTGTGATCCCTGTTTTTATCTTATAATTACGAAGTTTTGAAAACATTTATTTGGTGCTTTTATTTACATTTTTTAAATTTCCCAATTTTCTACTTTTTTGAAAGCTTTTATTCTTTTATTTTATATTATATGAATTTACTCATTGTACTAAATATTTTCATTTGAACATCGTTCTTGTATTTCATAGAATTTCTTTTCTTTTAAATTTTTTTTTTAAATTTTATTTAATTGATTCTTTTTTCATTCAATATGTCAAATAATTCTCTAATTTCCCTAACTTTAAAATTTTGTTCTCTTCAGTAATATATTTTAACGTTTTTTTAATTATCTTCTTATTTGTTATTATAATTTAAAAAATGTTCGTAAATGGTTTAATTTTTTGAAAAGAGTTTCTACTTTTTTATATAATAATTATGTCACTGTTTCATTTTTCTGTTGTGTTTTTAATTTTTTCTTTATTTCTTTAATAAACTACTTGCAAATACCCTGTCGAAAGTAAACCACTCAAAATCCACTGAAAAAACCACTGGCCCAGTGATTTTTCAGTGGTCTGACCTGCATATCTTCAGATAGAATTTTTTTTGGAGTTGGGGTAACAATAGTACAATAGTTTTAAATGCCAAGTAGTTTTGTAGGGGAGTAAACTTCGACTCTTTAACGAAAAAAATTTACAAGCAATTTGACCTGGAAATTCAGGTCGAACACCGATTCCTGATTGTAATTTTTTTTCCTTTTATGGTTCCCGTAACCCAAAATTTTTATGATTAAAAACTTTTGCAATTTTAAAAATTAAAATTTCAAAAATAAAAATATGAAATCTACTTATTTTCACGATCAGGAATATAAAAAAAAATTCTAAAAACTATTAAAATTGAAGGAAAGTAAATTTTCAAAGCTATTTTTATTATTATGAAAAATAACTTTTTTGAGGAAATTTTTCGATATTCTTTATCGTTAGAACACGTAGAATATTAATATTTAATTTTTAAATTTATTAATGCGAAATTAGAGAAATTTTTGTTCCCGATTTTTAATTAAATTCAGGAGTCTTCAAGTTTTATGATCTCTCTGGACCCTTCTACGAGGCCTTGAAATATTACAAATTGACCTGTGAAAAATTTGTTTCTTAACAAATAAAATTGTTTAAATTTTAATGATAGAAAATTGTTTCTTTTAAATTTAGAATCTGTAAGTTCTAACAATTACGTACATATAAAAATTTCCCCAAAAATCCTAAATTTAAATGAATAATATCGTATCTCATAAACGGTAGCAGATATTAAAAAACTGATGTCATTTTTGGATTTTTGAATAGAAGTTTGTATTATGTTAATAGTAATAACATATATTTATATAAGTGGCTAAATTCTTAAACAACAAATATAATATTGGAATAAATAATTTAAATTATTTAAAATTGTAAAAAAGAAAGGTTATCCTTCCATTTTATGAGGGTAAAGGCCATAAAACGGTTTGGGACTTCCAGGCCAACTGTCATAAATCAACCCTCACAATAGATATTTTCAGTGGCGAATTGTCCCAAATCACAACTGAGAAACCACTTAAAAACAACTGGGATTTCAGTGGTTCTGTCTCAGTGATTTTTCAGTGTTTTTCTTTCGACAGGGGTGTTTCTAAAAAAAATTCATAAAAGGGAAATTTTCAAGCAAAGGAGGAAAAAGTGTTTCTACGCCACTCTCAGCTTCGGGTTCCAACGTCCTTAAGTTCACTAAGAGTAAATTTGGAGTCTAGAAAGTTATTTTGTTCGAAGTTATCTGGAAAAGATTCAAAGAATGCTGTGGGGGGCACATTTCATCTGCTAGTTCGTGTAATTTTGTGATGGTTTCCATATCCGAGGAGAATGATGCTGTGGCAGGTTGTGTGAATCTATTTTTAAAAATTTTAATAGTTTTCCAGATTAATGAAATGGGAGAAGTTCTATTTAGTTTATTACAAAATTCTTGGAAGGATTTTCTTCTGACTTCGTTAAGAGTACGTTTAGCTATTGCTTCAATTTTTTTATAGTTTAAATAATTTTCATAGTTAGCTTTTTTTCGAAAAATAATTGATGCTAATCGCCTGTCTTCAATTGCTTTATCGCATTTTTCATTCCACCACGGGGCAGGTACAAAAGGTTTTCGATTTGTTTTTTTGTTTTGATTTGAGTGAGTTTTTGGGCGGACTGCAGGAGAGGCCTTTATAACTGCCTCGTCTATGCATTGTGTGAAATTATTGTATTTTTGAAAAAGGTTATGACTAATGAATGTAAGATCTAGAATTGATGAAATTTCGTGTGGTCTATTAAAATATGTAGACTTTCCATTATTCAGACAGATAAGATCATAGTCCTCCAGCGCTGAATACAGAGATTCACCGCTTTGACATGCCTTTGAGCTACCCCAAAGGTAGTGGTGGACATTAAAATCTCCTGCTATAAAAATACTCTCCGAGTTCACTCTAAGGACTGAACTTAGAAAGCTCTTCCATATGTTTTCCGTAATCGGTCTATTACTCAATAGAACCCTGTATACAGAGACTATAAGGAGTTGACCCCTTGCAGTATTAATAGAAATAGACAAAGTTTCCAATCTATTTTCTATATTGATAATAGTTAATACTTTAGAAAATGTAATGTTTTTTTTAATAGCTATTGCAAGACCCCCTCGGTCATTAATAGTTCTATCAGCTCTTATGATATTAAAATCTTTATTTAAAGAAAAAAATTTTTTTGGTTTTGAAAAGGTTTCAGAAAATAAAAAAATGTCAACGTCTTTAGCTATGGATAAAATACTAGTCTTTTTATTTGTAATTCCACGGCAATTCCACTGTAATATTTTTATATTATCTGAGTAAGCCATTTTAAGGTTTTGAAGGAATACTTAACAGATCCAATCGCAATGAAGAGAGAAGGCTCAAAAGGCCATCGTAACTTGTGATGTCCGGGACAGTATCTTTAGAATATTTATTATTGTACATAGTAGCAAGGTGTTCATTGGATTCAGAGGGGTCAAAATGTTTTGTTAAGAATGACAGAAAAGAATTAGAAGATGTTGGAGCCGAAACAGATTGTTTCGAGTTCCTTTGAGGTAGACTTTTTCCAGATTTTAATGGCGCATTTTCTTTATTACCAACTGAGGAATTAGTTGGACCCTTGTTAAGAAGGGGTTTAGAAAAGTTATATTCCTGGGGAATGTAATAAGGTTTAGGTTTTGTAAAGGTTTTTTGATTCTCTTTGTGATTCTTTGGTTTTGAGGCATGATTAAGTTGTTTATTTCTAGTTGGGATCGAGTTTAATCTTGTTGAGTAAGTTTCCTCTTGGGAGAAATTTGTCTCTCCCTACCAGAATCTGTGGTATTAGTGGGTTATTAGTTAATACCCTCTTAATACCATTTTAAAGTTGTGTTCAAATAACTTAAAATCAGTTTTGAGAACTTTTGAAAAAAATATTTGGGGTCACTTTTTTCAAAATTTTTATTCACTCGTAAGATTCAACATTTAGAGACGCATTATAAATAGCCACTTTTGGAGGGAGGGATCTACCCTTAAAAGTCAGTAAAACTGAAAGAGAGGGAGTGTACTCTGTTTTTTGTGTATCTTTGTTAATTGTTTTTCTAGAAAGTCTACGAACCGATAAAACAGCCGAGTTGCTGTGTTGGTTGCCTAGGATTACAATATTGTCTAGTATTTCCTGGTCAGAAATATCAAGAGGTACATTTTTTATAACACCCTGAGAAGTAACGAAATATGTGGGAATGGAAGCCCTCAATCCCAAATCCCCAAGGGAGCTCCCTACTGAAAAATCCTATATAGGATCCTACATAGGATCCTATACAGAATCCATATGGATTCCTATGAGAATCCACGTAGGATCCTATATAGGATCCTATATAGGTATTGTCCTATAGGAATCCATGTGGATTCTCATAGGAATCTATGTGGATTCCTATAGGTCGCCTATAGGACACGTCCTATATAGGATCCTATGTGGACTCTCCTACAGGAATACATGTAGGATCTCATATAGGATCCTACATAGGCGTCCCAAAAAAATTTTTGTAAACCCCCCTACACAGGATCCTACGTAGGTTCCCATATAGGATCCTATATAGGATCTTTTATGGGCGCCCAAAAAAAATTATGTACACAGAATTAATTGTGTTTTTTTAACAACTTTATTCAAATATACATTAAGCACCATTATAAGGACGAAAAATATTTACTGCGCAGGCGTAAGTATTGTAGAATACGTAAAAGACGACTGCGCATGAGGAAGGGGTACAAAAAATTTTTTTGGGGGTACCCATGTAGGATCTTATATGGGTTCCCATATAGGATCCTATATGGGAACCTACGTAGGATCATATGTAGGAGGGTGTACAAAAATTTTTTGGGACGCCTATGCAGGATCCTATATGAGATCCTACATGTATTCCTATAGGAGAGTCCACATAGGATCCTATATAGGACTTGTCCTATAGGCGACCTATAGGAATCCACATAGATTCCTATGAGAATCCACGTGGATTCCTATAGGACAATACCTATATAGGATCCTATATAGGATCCTACGTGGATTCTCATAGGAATCCATATGGATTCTATATAGGATCCTATGTAGGATCCTATATAGGATTTTTCAGTAGGGCTGTCATTAAGAATGATATTGGCTGCGCAAGCTGATTTCACGTAGACAGTTAATCTACCAAAACCGGCACTTTTAACATCTACTATAAGAGTTTTATACTTTGTGTTCAATTTTTTTGCATAGGTTAAACGGTTCAGGTCTTTAAGAGGGTTATTAGGTACTGCGCTTTCAATTATTACTTTACATTCGCCCCTAGTAGACTCATCATAACATAAAACCCGTGGTCGATTGTCAGGAGTACGATTCTTACCTGAACTAGAGTAGTTCGATTGAGAGTTCGAGACGTCAGGCATATTGACGTCCATCATTTCTAAATCTAAATCTTTATTTGAGAAACCCTGATCATTCAAATCATTAAAATTCTCGTCGTCAACTCGTCTTCTTTTGTTGCTAAGTATTTTGTCATGCAATTGTAACAAAATATCCGCGCCCTGTAATTCATCAAACTCGTGCAATGCACCCGCGCCAGGAACATTTGAATCAGGATTAGGAACGGGAAATTGGTTTGGTTTCTGTCCGGTGTTTTCGGTCATGGCTTTTTTTGATGAAGAGCCTAAGCTCGATCCATAGCTGCCGAGGTTCTCTGACGCCAACGCGTCCATCAGAGGTTAAGTTCGATGCGTTTACAGATTATAGATCTTTTTTCTCAAAAAATGAATAAATAAATTAATGTCTTTTGAAAGGCGAGTAAAGCCTTGTCACTATCACTTCAATTCAAAGAATTAACGAAACTTTTAAAAAAGAAAAGCAATTAATAATTTATAATTTTTAATTTTTCCGATTGTTTATGACGGTTGCTAAGCACTTTCTCCTTGTTGCCTGCTTGCCTCCATACGTATGCGCATGCGCAATAGGTTAATTTTTACTATCTTTGTCGATTTCTCTATGGTTTACTACTACTACCGTGAAATGACAGTTGTTGACAGCTGAAATAATGAAATTAATAATCAATTTAAAATTACGTAAAACTTACAAAAACTACAAAGAAAAAAAAAATATGTCTAACAATAAAAAAAACTTTTAAAAAAATAAAAAGATTTACCGAAAGGTGCCTTTAAAAATATTAAATTAATTCAGTTAACCTAGCAAAACAAACATGTTTAATATAATAAAAACATAATTGTGTTAATAATTTCTGTTTAAAGGAGAACATCCTAATTAAATAAAAACTCATAAACCAAAAAAAAAAATCAATAGCAAAAGAAGAAAAAAAACGTTTTTTAAGTCTGAACAAAACTGCTGTCACCTGCAACGTTGACGTTTCTTACTTTTAAAACACAAAGTAAATTACTTAATGCTCATTTATTAGAAATAACAGAGTGGTGGACTTGAATTTTGTTGATATAAAAAAGAGCTAAATATTACTTTTTAATCATTTTTTCAAATTTCAAAAATAATATTTAGCACTGTTTAGTAGGCCTGTACCCCCTATCTACATACATCCCTAATAGCACCGACTGTGCCGGGAACGTTCCTGGAATGGGCCGCCGGTCCCTGGGGTACGTTCACATGGACCGTTCCAATATACCTGACAAATACGTTCCGGATTTTACTAGGCTAGGAACGTTCCGCGGAACGTTCCTGGAATGTTCCGAGGAACTTTAAATACACATTGAAAAATAATTAATGTTAATATCTTGCGCAGTAGTTTTCTATCGCACCTAGAGCTGCGCAGTTGATTTTAGTGACCACTGTTCTATAGAAGCAATCATATTAAAAACATTAAATAATATTAATAAAAAAATTTTCAGCTTTTTCCGCATACTTTTTCCGCAACCCGTTCTGCGATTTTTTTAATGTGTATTCAAAGTTCCTCGGAACATTCCATGAACGTTCCTAGCCTAGTGAAATCCGGAACGGATTTGTCAGGTATTGCCTAACGCACAATGAATCGTAATCGCTAATCCTTAATCGTAAGAATGAGAGGAAGTAGGACAGACATATATCTCTGTCCTGCTTCCTCTCATTCTTACGATTAAGGATTAGCGATTACGATTCGTTGTGCTTTAGGCTTATATTGGAGCGGTCCAAGGGAACGTGCTCAAGGGGCCAGCAGCCCATTCCAGGAACGTTCCCGGCCTAGTCGGTGCTATTAGGGATGGAAGCTGATTCTGCGGTCATGCGTAAATACGCGGAACGTATAAACATAGAATTGTGAGAGAGACAAGGACAGATAATGTTTGTTATTGTTTCCGTCCTTTTCTCTCCCATTGGCTTTATTGTGCGTTTTGACGCTTGACGCAGAATCAGCTTCCATGTAGATACGGGGTTAGGAGAGTTCCGTCTGATCTTTCAACGAGAGTGGATGTTTCCACATCTCGATCATTAATAATTCAATATTTAATATTCTTTAAGACGTGAGAATAAATTAGCGTCAAATGTTATTTATTATCTGTTATGTTTAATTTAATTTTAATAATTTGAATTAAAAAGAGTGCTATCGGATCGTGCAATGCCTCTTTTATAGTCTTTTTATAATTTTTGAAAATTCTTGTTTTTTCGCGACATCTTGTGAGTGTATGTGCGTGGTTTCAACGGAATTCTAGTTTAGCAAGTGACTGTTAATAAAGGGATTTTAATTTTATTTAAATCTACGTGTTTTTTGATAATGGATCCAAAAGATGCCTCAATTTTTAATATTAACTGGAATGACCTTGTGTATAATTGAAATGATCTGTCTGTCTTTTAAGTGCGGTTATTAAATTTCTAAATTTAAAGTGGATGACTTTTATTCTATTAATCAATTACTTAGTGACATTATTACTATCCATATATTTGGCTATTGAACATTTCTTAAAGACATTGAGTTTCGAAATTTCAAATTCGTTGAATTTTATTCTGATGAGTATTGTATTTGGGATTATTTTCTTTTGATTTGTTGTCAAGCTTATACTTATGAAGGTCACTTGGATACCGCATTCCTGATTGCTAATTGAATACCTGATTCATAATTGACTGTTTATTTTCTATTGTGAGAACTGTGAGCCGAGTATTTAGATATTGTAATCTCTGAATCTTGATAACTGAGAATTTACTTCAAAATGTCTGTTTATTTCCTATTGTGAAAACAAGGCCGTGTTTTAAAACCAACTTTCATCATAGTTTTCCCGCCGTTTTGTGTGTGTTTATCAAATGTTCTGGATTTTCTCAATGCGCCATCTTTATGCTTGAGTCTTATTTAAGGAAGAATGTTTTCTAATTTATTTGGAACTATTCATGGCTTTGAGATATAAAACCAACTGAAACACTGCTATCATCAACTTGGAAGAGAAATACTAAAATCTGGATATATATTTAAATCTGAAAAATCTGTTTATAAGGAATTTCTGACGATATTTAATGGCTATTGGACCTTCGGGGGCCTAAGGCCAAAACCAAACCAACCAGATACGGGGTTAGGCTTAAGCTGGAGATGGGCGATACGAGTACGATATTTTTGTATAGACCTTTTCATTTCAAGAATTTTTTAATGCGCATGCGTTAAAACTATATACTGGCCAATGAAAAAATGCAAGGGAGCATATATTTTGTTAGTAAATAAATAAAGGACAGGTTAGCAAACTGAATTTTTGCATTTTAAATTGAAAATGCAATTTCAAATACATAATTTTTTATAGGATCTTTAGGAAAAACGATATTCTTGAATATGAAATATGAAGGAACATTTTCATAAACTATTAAATAATTGTTAAGAAAATCTGGAGGACATCGTAAAGTAATATGAGTAATATTTTGGAACAGTCAGCTTATATTAAACATACATAAAATTCTCTTCCAACCGTCGATACCAGGTAGCGAAATGCCGTGGCTCGCGATCGCGAAAGTTAAGCAAGATCGAGCGTGGTTAGAGCTTAGAGATTACTTGGGTGACCGTCTCCGTGATGTCGCTACAGCCAGATGTTTTTCACTGAAATTTGAAATATACTCTCAAATAAAAATAACAACACTTGATAGACCAGACCTCCAGACATTCAACAAGAGGAGGGAGGGGTTGAACTGGTGTAAATTAAAGCTGAATTAGAGAAAGATTGATTTTTTTTTATTTTACAATTATGTTTTATATTATTAAAGCCATTACATATTTATTCGAAGGATATTGAATACCCGGCAAGAAGGCTGGAACAGTAAAGAATTGAAAAAATGAATTCCACTTAGTGCCTGAATTTCCCTCTTTTTTGCGACTCGCGTAGCGGAACAAATGATACTAAACTTTTATTCCTTTTAGTCAATTTTAGGAGTAACCTAAAACGGTATTTAGAGGAATTCATCAAACCTTCGGTGACATTTTAATTCCTAACAAAGAAAAAGAAGTGGTTCAAGCTGAATTCCTTTAAGGTCATATCTACAGTAAGAACTTTTTTAAAGCGGAATTGAATGATAATTAAAAATTCTCAGTAATAAATAGTTTTTTTAGCAGACTAAAAAGTATATCTGTTTTTTCCATTTTCTTAATGAATATATATGTTATAAAATGCTTGTTTATACAATAAGAATAATAATAATAATAATAATAATAATAATAGTTTGACACAATATGACAATAGTATATTACTAATAATTAGAAATAAAATAAGTTATTTAAAAAACTTCATTTTGACAATAATCAATTTGAATGTGTAGCTTTTTTAAAACATGTGTAGCTATTATGAAATATAAAATATAGGATTTATTAATAATAATAATAATAATAGTAATGATGATGATATAATATTCATAATAACAATAATAATACACAATAATAATTATCATAATAATAACAGAGTAATAATAATAAACAACATATTATTGCTATTGTTTAGTTTATATCAATAAACTTATAACTTAAAACCCACATGAGCACTTTTTAGAGTATTAATTAAGAATATGAATATAATTAACTGCATATAGAAAATATTACAACTATTAAACTTTACTATCAAAACTTAATTTTAATTAAAGTTTAAGCACTTTGTGAAAACAAGTTTAAAATTCACGCGAACTTAACTGTTCGAAAGTCAAAAAGAAACTGACCGTTAGCGACAGAATACAAAGAAAAAGTAGGTCCTTTTGTTGGAAATTTAGAGCCACATGTCTTCCTTCACATTTTCGGTTAGAAATTTGACACTCTCATAACCGGTTTCGAGCGGATTGAGGAGGGGAGTCATGCAAGTAGTTATTTATCAACTGCCCTTAGTGAATAATTGGATCAAAAAGAATTGAAAATATTCGGTTCACAACATTTTTCTCAAAGGATTTCAAAGAGAGTCAAAATGTACTGAATGAATTCCTTTAGTAGAACTCGTTTTTCCCAACCTATAGCTGATCTGACGGAGTATTTCGAAATTGAAAGTGACTGAAATGAATCCCGTTCTACGGTATAGGATATACGCTTCGGAATAATGAAAAATTCACGTCGCTAGGTTTCGAGTTCTATTTCGTGACCATGAAATTCGAGGAAAATTCAGGCATTAAGAAGAAAAGATATTTTTGAAGTTTCGGGCGCAACTCTGTAAATTCGAATTCTTTACTATTCCAGCCTTCTTGCCGGGTATGCTGTTTGTTACATCAAACAAATATAAAATAGATTTAATAGCAATTTTTCAATTGCCTTCAATTCGCTTCTTGAAATTTTCTATAGTTAATTAAATGCAATAGAAATTATTTTCATATCTTCCAACTTTTCAATTGCCTTCAATTCGCTTCTTGAAATTTTCTGTCGTCAACTGAAAGCAATAGAAATTATTTTCCTATCCTCCAACTTTTCAATTGCCTTCAATTCGCTTCTTGAAATTTTCTGTAGTCAATGGAAAGCAATAAAATTTTCTTATTTCTTGGGTTTGATAATGGAATCTCAAAAAATGGAAAAATCGCGCATTGGAAATAATTCAGATTCTGAATTATTTTCTATTTCTCCCTTTTTACCGGGTAGTGTTACTTGTCAGAAACCTTTAACTTTTCAATATAAAGAAGGTTGGATTTTTTTTTCAGTACACCATTCAAAATTTACCCAAGTAAAGTTAAAATTTCTAATTTTTTTAATTGATAAAGATTTTATCTCCAATTAGATATTAAAGATTTAAAATAAAATCATATTTAACCTATAATACAACAAAAACCAACAAGTGGTTCTTTATTACCCACACAGCACCAGAAATTCCCTAAATTTCCCCTGAATATTGTTCCACATTTCCTGAATATTCGAACCTAATATTCAGGGAAGTTTCGTGGAAGCATCAAAATGTCCGCCATAAAGAATATTGGACGCTAAATTTCCCTGAAAATGTATTTCTAATTTTCAGGGAATTTCCGCATCTAATATTTCTTCAATATTCAATGAATATTCTCAATGTTCTAGAATCCTACGGGTGCCAAATATGACATACAATTTTTATCAATTACCAGATCAAAAAAAATTTGGAAATTTTTTTTAACTTTCCCTGAATATTCTAGGAATATTAGATGCGGAAATTCCCTGAAAATTAGAAATACATTTTCAGGGAAATTTAGCGTCCAATTTTCTTTATGGCGGACATTTTGATGCTTCCACGAAACTTCCCTGAATATTAGGTTCAAATATTCGGGAAATGTGGACTAATATTCAGGGGAAATTCAGGGAATTTCTAGTGCTGTATGGGTAAGCTGAAAAATGATTGACAATTTCCCGCACATTTTAAAATTTTTATTTTTATTAAACTACTTTTCTTAAAATTACTCTTTGTTTCTCAGCATATTTTTTTCTTTTAACATTCACTTTTTCTCTCCTTAATTTTTATCAACAAAACTATAATTTTTAATAGAAAACTAAAACTTTTTTATTTTACACATTTTTATTCTCAGATTTGTATATTATGACATTTGAGCATAATAATTGATGTCAATAATTAGACAGCTAAGTTCTCTTGAAAGAAAAACTTTATTTATTTTTTAATATAAACGTAAAATCTTATAATTTTAAGCTATTTCTCCGGCAGTTATACTTGAAAAAATCTATTTCCTTAGGATTTTCTTTATTTTGTTAGAAAAATATATTTTATACTTGCCTTCTATCTTGTTAAAATTTTAATACGCCTTGCCATGCTAAAAATTGAGATATTCAGGTTCAAGATTCCAATTTGAAATGGAAAATGGTTAAAAATTGAGATATTCAGGTTCAAAATTCCAATTTGAAATGGAAAATGGTTAAAAATTGAGATATTCAGGTTCAAAATTCCAATTTTATATGGAAAATGATATAAAAATTCGAAAATTTGAACATGAATATCTCAATTTTTAGCATGGCAAGGGGTACTGAACTTTTAACCAGATAGAAGGCACATATAAAATAACGTCTTCGCACAATGTAAAAAAATCCTAAGAAAATCGATTTTTCAAGTAAAACTGACGGAGAAATAAAGTATAATACAATAAAGTATTTTTTTCTCGGAGCACATCAACACAAAATCGAATAAAGATGCTAAAATTAATCATTCACCTACTTATTGACAATGAATTGAAATTCGTTCTTTTATTGCAAACAACATTTAGATTTCGAAAAGAAGTAATAAGAAATGAATAAGTACACAAAAAATTGCTGAGATATTTCATAAATAATCAAAATAAAAATAAATAAATAATAAATAAAATAAATGAAAATAATTTATTTCCAACATGCGTTTCTTTTACAGTTGCAACGATATTTCCAACTAGAGAAACTTCCGTCTACTTCAACAATGGCAGATGCTAGAGAATTTACCTCAGTTAAGTTATTTGACAGGTTGTAAAAAGTATTATTTTGTATTTTACATACGTATTTTAAATTGCAAAAAAATCAATTATTTTTTAACTGCAAAGTTATGCACAATCTGGAGTTGCCACGGTAAATTGACATAATACATTGGGAAATACATTTTTTAACTGTAAATATTAAAAAAATGATATTTATTTTCAATGATTTTCGATTATTTATAAAATTTAATAATCATCCCAGTAAGAAGAGAGTAATTAAAAAATATTAAAAAATTTTAATATTTTTGAATACGTTTTCTGTCCAATACATTTGTATCCGGTGATAGCACCTACTTTTACACGATAATCAAACCTTATGAATATGGGTTGAAAAAATTTGTCAATCCAAGTGAATCCCTTTATAATGGAAAAAAAATAAAATGAATATTTTTTAATGTCTGCAGTTCAGGTTATTGAATACAAATGAATCCCTTTATAATGAAAAAATAAACTAGTTATTTTTAAATACCCACACGTCAGATTATTCAATCTGAATGAATATTTTTATAATAAAAATCCAATTAAAATAAAATGAAAATTTATCCGAATGAATACCCTTATAATTGAAAAATATAAAATGAACATTTTAAATACTCACGATTCAGTTTTATTTAATCAAAATAAATACCCTTATAATGAAAAAAATGAAATTTTAATATTTGAATGCACATAGTTCAGATGATTCAATCCAAATTAATCTCTTTATAATTTAAATAAATAAAACCAAATCCATTGTTCTAAATACTCATCTCTTTAAAAATAAATCAGTGAAAAGTCACTGAAGAAATTCAAATTAGTACAAATTTCTACTAATTTTGTTAAATTCTTTACTAAAGTTTTAGTGAAAATTGACTAAAAATTAGTAGAAAGTTACACTAATTCGAATTAGTGACCGTTTTTCACTAATTCAGATTAAAAGAGCACATTTGAAATCGCACTGTAAGGTGTAAACAAAGAACAAAGAAGTAACAAAGAATTTCAATTTTTAAAATTAATTTCATTAATTTCGATTTATAGGGTTAGAAACAACTCCCATAAATGGGGGGTATTTATACACAATTTATGTAATTATTAATTTATAAATAATATCCAAATAAACCTAGCGAGTTGTAGTCTTTTCTGACTTGACTATTTTTTTATATTTTAGAACAATAACTTATTCAGTAAAATTAACCACAACAACCAATTGCAATTGTTATAAACAAATTATTGTTAATAATGTTTAATTACTCACAAATTCACCTGGAAAGACACAACTTTTTCCTAATTTTACAAATTAATGGCCTATGGTTAGAAAAATAAAAATTGTTGACTGTCAATTATTATTTACTAGCAACATTAATGCGCGCTCAAGCGCGCGACAACCTTTGCATTATTGGTCATTTAAAAACATAAATTTTTGCAAATTCAAATAATGAAACTTACGAAATTGAAGAATATATTTGAAAAATGACAAAAATACATTGACATTTGAAAACGAATTTCGAAAAATAGCTACATAATTACACAATTGAAAAGAATAGTTTAAAAAATTTAACAATAAATTTTAATTTTAAACAAAATAGTTGAAAAATTATAGGAAAAACTGTTGGAAATACCTAATTGTAAATTGAACAACTGTATTGAAAATCAATAAAAATAATTGAAATTGAAGAAAATAATAAAAATGGAGGAAATAAATTGAAAATTTGAAAAAAATAATTGGTAATAAACAACAAAATTACAAAATGACAAAAATAATTGACAACTGAAAAAATAATTGAAAAAATTAAACAAGAAATATTAAATTTAAAGAAAATAATTGCAAATTGACCAATTAAGAAAATTACATGAATAATTGCAATTTTAAAACAATTTTTATGAGTGTACAAAATAATTGAAAAAGTCCAAGAATTATAGGAAATTGTGGAATTAATTGAAAATCGATAAAAATAATTTAAAATTAAAGAAAATATTTGAGAATTGAAAAAAATAATTAAAAATTGAAGAAATAAATTGAAAATTAAAGAATTGAGGAAATAAATTGAGAATTGAAAAAATACATCGAAAATTTAAGAATTAAATTAAAATTTTAAAAAATAATAATTGATAACTGAAAAAAAATTACAACTGAAGATTGGAAATAAAAATTGAAAAATGGCATTAAAAATTAAAGAACATAATTGAATAATTGTATTTAAAATTAAAGAAACTTAATGATATCGAACAAAATAATAGAAAAAAGCGATAATTTTTTAATATTAAAGAAAATAACTGAAAATTGAAAAGTGGAATTTAAATTTGAAGAAAATAACTGAGAAATGAAGAATTCTAGAATTGAATAATTGATTTGCAATTTTGAAACAATTTTTATGAGTGTAAAAAATAATTGAAAAATTCCGGGAATTATTGGAAATTGAGGAATTAATTGAAAATCGATCAAAATAGTTAAAAATTAAAGAAAATATTTGAGAATTAAAGAAAATAATTAAAAATTGAAGAAATAAATTGAAAATTAAAGAATTAAATGGAAATTTCAATAAAATAATTGATAATTAAGAGAAAGATTACAATATGACGAAAATAATTAACTATTAAATATTATAACTATTGCTAATAATTTGTGGTGTAAAAAACGAAAATAATATATACCTGAAATTTACATAGTAATAGTATCCATTTTTCTATCCAGAAAATCTGGCAGTCCATATAGCACTTTCACAACCGTTTTTATAGTTTTTATAATGAAAACCGAAAAAAATTGTGTCAGTATAATTTAATTTTTAGTTTTGAATGAGCGTTTTTGGTACGTGTTGACCGGATCAAAATTTAACGAAAACTGAGTTTACAAAGAAAGTGACAGTTGAGATGAAACACATGTTAAAAGTCATAAAAGTATCAAGCGAGGGTTCAAAAAAAGTTTCAGTTGTCTCGATAGGGAAAAAAAACTTGTTTGTGTGGGTGCATTGTTGAAGGGGTCAAGATTTTAGAGACCTCGAAAAACATTTTTGTGACGATGTAAATGAAAATACTCGTGAAAATATAAACAGAAATATTGCTGAGATTAAAACTATAAAATTGATTGGTAAAAAACAGAAAAGTTGTTACTGTCATTACGTTCGTTAACTGCTGTTGTATCCGTTAATTCATTTCAAGGATCATACGTTTTTTATAATTTCCCTTTCTGTCTAAAATTTTTGCCTCAATTTTTACTTTATTAAAATAGAAAGTTTGGTCCTCAAAACAGGCAGTCCATTAATTAGGTGGTTCATAAACATCATCTTTATGTTATTTTATTCTTAGGTTTAAGTTGAAGAATGATGTTGACTGAGCATACATCGAGGCATACATTGAAGTTGTGTTTTTCTTTTAAAAATTACACACTGTCAATAACAGATTTCAAAAAAGTTTTTTTTAATAAAGTCTAAAAAAAAATTTAATTACTTTCTCTCTAAATCTGAATTAGTGTTTTTCTATTAATGAATTATTGAAAAGTGGAAAAATTAATAAAAAATTAGTAAAAATTTTACTAATTTTTTTAGTAGAAAACTACTAATTTTTAATAAAAAATTACTAATTGAAATATTACGAAACTACTAATTGAAATGTTAAAGTTTCACTTCTTCAATTAGTAGTTTTCTACTAAAAAATTAGTAAAATTATTACTATTTAATAGTAGCTCACCTTTCACTAATTTAATAGTAGAAAACCACTAATTCAGATTTAAAAAGCTTCAAAAGATGATTAATTTAAATTCTTTAAAAATGTATTCAAGAATAATATTTAAGTAAAAAAAAATTTTATTGATGAACACTTTTAAGAAACTGTTATCAACGTCTTAATAAATTATAAAGATCACTAAAAATTATCTTCAAATTTACGTCTTTTTCGCTTTTTAACCCACAATTAAGGTATTTCTCTTGCAGTTATATACTTGAAAAAATCGTTTTTTATGGATTTTCTTTAAATTGTGAGAAAACGTTATTTTATATGTGCCTTCTATCTGGTTAAGATTTCAGGACCCTTTACCGTCTAAAATTTGAGATATTCTTGTTCGAAATTTCAATTTTACTTGCAAAATGATAAAAAATTGAAATTTCGAACAAGAATATCTCAAATTATAGACGGTAGAGGGTCCTGAAATCTTAATCAGATAGAAGGCACATATAAAATAACGTTTTCTCACAATTTAAAGAAAATCCATTAATCCATAGAAAATCGATTTTTTCAAGTATTTATAACTGGAAGAGTTTTTGCGCCGAAGACGCATTATAAATGAGTTCATCTGAAATAAATAAAAATTTATCAAATATTAAGTTTCAATCACAGGTAGAGATGAAATGAATTGTCGGTATTTAAAAATATTAGTTTTATTTTAATTTCAATTTTATTATAGAGATTTATTTGTATTGAATAATCTAAGCTGTAGGTATTAAAAAAAATTTATATCATTTTTTTAATTATAAAAGGTTTCAATTGGATTAATTAAATCTGAACTGTAGGTCTTCAAAAATATTGATTTTTCAGAAATTTTATTTTCATTATAAAGGGATTCATTTGTATTGAATAACCTGAACTGCGGACATTAAAAAATATTCATTATATTTTCTGTATTTATAAAGGGATTAATTTGGATTGACAAATATTTGAACCCATATTAATAAGGATTGATTTGCGGATAAAAGTAGGTGTTATCACCAGATACAAATGGATTGGACAGAAAACGTATTAAAAAAGATTACATAATTTGACTTTTTCTTCGAAAATCATAAAATTCCAATCTTTTTCAATTTCCTCCTTCTTACTGGGATGATTTAAATGAATGATTTTGTGATAATTGTTTTTTTTTCCTTTCAATATATAATAATTTGTATAAAAATAACGGTGTTAATATATTGTTAACAATAATGTTCCCACACAGCACCAGAAATTCCCTGAATTTCCCCTGAATATTGGTCCACATTTCCCGAATATTCGAACCTAATATTCAGGGAAGTTTCGTGGAAGCATCAAAATGTCCGCCATAAAGAATATTGGACGCTAAATTTCCCTGAAAATGTATTTCTAATTTTCAGGGAATTTCCGCATCTAATATTCCTAGAATATTCAGGGAAAGTTAAAAAAAATTTCCAAATTTTTTTTGATCTGGTAATTGATAAAAATTGTATGTCATATTTGGCACCCGTAGGATTCTAGAACATTAAAAACTACTGCGCAGCCGTAAGTGTCACAGAAACCAAGTTCGACCATTGCGCATCATGTACAGAAGATTTACGAATACTGTGAATATTGAAGGAATATTAGATGCGGAAATTCCCTGAAAATTAGAAATACATTTTCAGGGAAATTTAGCGTCCAATATTCTTTATGGCGGACATTTTGATGCTTCCACGAAACTTCCCTGAATATTAGGTTCGAATATTCGGGAAATGTGGACCAATATTCAGAGGAAATTCAGGGAATTTCTGGTGCTGTGTGGGTTTTGCTCGCAATTAAAACTTTTACGTCCTTTAAAAAATACAATATGTGTACCTAATTTTTAATTAAATAAATTCTGTAATATGACTACATGCATTAGATAAAATTTGTAATAATAAAATAAATGAAAAGTATTTATGCATTGCTTTCATTCTTCAACATTATATTTAACTATTAACAATTTAATTATGTACATATATGTGATTCTATTGGAAGTAACTTTTTGGATGTTCCAATTAATTTAAAAAAAATTAATCAGAAATAATTATTGGCAAAATTTATAGTTAAAATTTAGCGTTTACTTAATAAAAATACTTAAATACTTTCATCTCCAAAGCCAAATTTTGTTGTATCTTCCGGCCGTTTTAGATTAATATTGCTTCGCGATGTATAATCATATTTTAACATGTTAAAAATATTCTAAACAATTTTTCAATACATGTTAAACAATAGTTAAGAACTTCATGCTTCTTTTACTCTTATCTAAATAATAATTAAAAGGAAAAACGTTGTTTCTATAAATAATAATCAAGTTAGAAAATTATCGCGAACAAATTCAAATTCATCTCCGAAGCCTTATTTTTTTTTAGAAAATAACTGAAATCTTTTATAAATTAACATCATATTATTAAAAATTGTAGTAAAATATTTTCATAAATAAAACTATTTTTTTGCGTATAACCTAATTCTTATAAAAATAAGAAAATTATTATTTTTTATCTTTTTTCTTGAATCCATTAGGATTTTTTTTGTTTCCAATGTTTCCTTTCAATGTTTCAAAGAGTTAACCCTTTTTATGATTTGAAATAAAGTAAAAACTTGGTATGTACTTAAATAATCAATAATTCTTCTACTAAAAATTAAAATTTATTTAATAATTTAGTTTTCAAATGTAAATCAAAAAGTGGTACTCTCAGTAGAATCATCCACATACTAAATCCCTAGAAATTATTATTTTATGATAATAAATGTTTTATCTAACCTACAACTACATCACATAAAACATATTGTTTTTAATATATTGAAATTAAAATATTACATTTATCTACTTTTAAATTCACCCGCCAGAAAATGAGAAACAAGCCTACATGGCGGACAACTTCCGGCCTTCTATTCGTTTCACTTTCAAATCGCTGAAAACATGAGTATACGCTATCCAGTGTTATATACAGATCAATGGTTTCCTTATTATTCCTTCGTGGCTTACCCGGTTGAAAAAGGTGTACGTGAACACCTTTTGAAAAACCGTTTTGCTCTCAGCTAGCGACTCAACACATGTTTGTCAAGTAAGGGACAAGAAAGAAATAGTTTCCTCAGTTTCCTTTCAAAATTCTAGGAGAGTAGACGTCAAAACATATTGAAGAATTCTATTATAGAATAAATAAAATAATTAAGGTTTTCGCCCAATTAAAGACTGTGGTAGGTGAGTGATATAGTCTAATTTATTCTCATTGAACTACTCTCTTAATCTGAATTACTGATTTTTCATTAATGAATTAGAAAAAAATCAGTCACTATTAAATAGTGATATTTTACTAATCTTTAGTAGGAAGCTAAGGTAACAGTACATATACTCGATCAGTTCCTATAGTTGATCAGTAATAAATTAATTGGACAAAATTAATTAATAGTTTAATAATATTGATTTTACAATTGTAATAAAACTATTAACTAATTGTGTCAATTAAATCATCACTGATCGACTTTAGGTGCTGATCGAGTATAGGTACCGTTACCTTACTAATTATTAGTAGAAAATTACTAATTTGAAAGAGAAATATCTGCTAATTGAAAAAATAAATTTCACTGTTTCAATTTTCTACTAATAATTAGTAATTTAGTAAAATTACTAATTTTAAAGTGAAATATCTATTAATTGAAACAGTGAAATTC
The DNA here is from genome assembly GCA_037103525.1 of Ganaspis brasiliensis. NCBI lineage: Eukaryota > Metazoa > Arthropoda > Insecta > Hymenoptera > Figitidae > Ganaspis > Ganaspis brasiliensis. The sequence goes on along the minus strand of JAZKLR010000356.1, from coordinate 721,226 downwards.
ACTTTTTCAATTGGTAGATATTTCACTTTTAAATTAGTATTTGTCTACTAATAATTAGTAGTTTTCTACTAAATTCACTGTTTCAAAAAGTAGATATTTCACTTTCAAATTAGTAATTTTCTACTAATAATTAGTAGTTTTTTACTAAAGATTAGTAAAATATTCACTATTTAATAGTGATCGATTTTTGTCTAATTCATTAGTGGAAAATCACTAATTCAGATTTAGAGAGTAAGCAATGTTTTAATTCGCATTATAATAAAAATCTAATTCTTTTAAACACTTTTAAATGTTTCAGAATTGGCGTGATAAGAAGAATTTAATAAAAAACATTTTTTAAAAATTAATGATTAGTGATACCGATTTTATTATTATTAATTTGTAGTGGATTTATTACACACCTTATCCCGTCCTTATTTTTTCTATTATAATACATTATGTTGAGAATAAAATATTTAAATTAAATATTATTTACATAAAAAATGTATTATACTGTTTAATAATTCAAAAAATATAAAAATATGACAGTTACATCATTTTTAAACAAACATAAAAATCGTTTGTTTCAATAAGGTAGAAATAATAAAATAATATAATTAAAATTTGAATGGTTTTTTATGTAGCTCTCAACCTTATTTTGCACATGATTCTGGACATCGTTTTGTACGTGAAAAGCAATTTCAAAAAGGGAGGTAGTTCTGCACGTCCCTTTTCACATGGCGTTTCACGTCCCTTCTCACCACCACTTACACATAGTACGGCACGTAGAAAGCTATGTGAAAAGTGAGGTCCCGTTTTTCTGTAGGGAATGAAAGTAACTATGCCTATGGTATTTCTCCACCCTTGTTCCTGATAAACAACTGCGCAGCCATATTTCCCATAGAAAACTACTGCGCAACGTTTAAAGTTTTGCAAAATTTCAATCATGTTCGTTTACATGTTCATGTGCACGAACATGTTGGTGTTCATGCACATGAACATGTATGGAATTTTTGACTTAATGAAGCTCATGAACATGTACATGAACGTATATGTGTTTCCCGGCAAGAAGGCTGGATTAGTAAAGAATTCGAATTTACAGAGTTACGCCCGAAACATCAAACATATCTTTTCTTCTTAATGCCTGAATTTTCCTCGAATTTCATGGTCACGAAATAGAACTCGAAATTTAGCGACGTGAATTTTTCATTATTCCGAAGCGTATATCCTATACCGTAAAGCGGGATTCATTTCAGTCATTTTCAACTCCGAAATGTTCCGTCAGATCAGCTGTAAGCTGGCAAAAACGAGTTCCCCTAGGTAGAATTCATTCAGTATAATTTGACTCTCTTTGAAATCCGTTGAGAACAATGTTGTGAACCGAATATTTTCAATTCTTTTTAATCCAATTATTCACTAAGGGCAGTTGATAAATATAACTATACTTATTGACTCCCCTCCTTACTCCGCTCGAAACCGGTTTTGAGAGTGTCACATTCCTAACTGAAAATGTGAAGAAAAGCATATGGCTCTAAATTTCCAACCAAATGACTTATACTTTTTCTTTGTCTTATGTCGCTAACGGTCGTAGTTTCTTTTGGACTTTCAAACAGTTAAGTTCGCGAAAGTTTTGAACGTGTTTTCACAAAGAGCTTAAATTTTAATCAAAATTAAGTTTTATTAAAGGTACACGGGTAATCGGAGTTCGGGCTCAGCGTCAAGTCCAATGACTCTCCAGCATGGTAAACTCTCCTCAAAACTCGCAATTTATTCCTATCGCATGATAAATCAAACTTTCTCCCTCTTTTTCCATTTTTAATTTGCAGATGCGATCACATATTATTTGTCTGTTAATTCCACAAGAACTCTTTCTATTAAAAGGAAAAAGAATGATCTTTAAATTATTAATTTTAATACTTATATTAGAGGCTAGCCTAGCTTACGTTGAATTATATAACATGCAACTATGACAAACAAATTTTAAACGAAAACTTGTTAGATATTTCATATTTTACTGACTACTCTTTCAATTAGTTTATTTTTTAAATTCTTATAATATTTTGATTCTTTAATTGTGTATTTCTGTAAATAGTTTAATTCTTAATATTTATTTACATTTAATACTAAAATAATAAATTTTATAATAAATTAAACAATATTTGTATTTTACATTAATTAAAAAGAAAATTACCTAAAATATTTCAGATATGATGCTTTTCTTGGTCAGGGTTGCCAGCATTGGCGATTTTGCGCCAAACTGGCGATTTTTTTTTGGAAATGGCGACTGATTTTTTGACTTGGCGCATGGCGCTTTTTTTGGCGATCTTGAAATTTTAAATATTAAACATATTTTTCAATGATAAACTGAGTTCAAAAATAATTTCCTGCATCCTGTAAATATTTTGATTGACCTGCTTTTAATAATAGTAATTATATTCGAATAAAAGATTAATAATATTCATTTTCCATCAATATTAAATTATTGGGTAACTAGATAAATATTTGTCATTTTGAATTCCCCGTGTTTGGCGATATTTGGCGATTTTTTTTCGACAGATGGCGCCGAACTATCGAGGTTTGCTGGCAACCCTGTTCTTGGTTTTTTTATCATTGTAAAATTAAACTATCAAACATATATTTTACAACTTCTAAACTTCTATGTTTGTAAATTTTTTTAAATAAAAATTTCTTGTAATTTAAAGGCAGATTTTTTATATTTTAAAGTTTCTTTCTTGCTTTGAAAATTTTCAATTATGGTAATTTTTACTCTTTACTATTTTTAAATAGCTAAATGTCATTTTTTAAAATTATTATTTTTCTTACTTTTCATTTATTATACCTTTATAAGATCTACTTAATTCATTACTTTCAATTTTTAGTTGTAATAACTTTTATTTATTCAAATTCTTATTCAAAATAATATTTATTTTCGTAAATAACGTTTAACAAATTCTCTAAGTCTGAGTTAGTTAAAAATAACTAGCTTGAAATCAAAAAGTTAGCTATTAATTCAAATAGCTATATTTCTACTAATCATTTAGTAAAAAATTAATAATTATTAGTTTAGTTTATTTTTAAGTTATATCAAAATAGATAATATTTTAGTAAAATTCTGATTATTATTAATAATTAATTATTTTTAACTAATTCAGATTAAAAGAACAGATAGGATTTTCTAGGTTATTAAACTTTTAATGCAGAAAATACAAATTTGTTTCTATAAAAATTATTATATTAAATAACATTTATATTAATATTTTTATATATAATACATATAATATATTTTTAATAAATGAATATTTGGTTTTTTAAACATTGTAAGAATTAAAATTTTAATAAATAAGAATTTTCTGTCTAATTATTAAATTACTTTATTTAAAAATTATATAATACAGGAGTCTCGGAAATCGAAATTAACACAAGTGAAATTGATCTAAAGTGAATAAAAGATAAAGTCAAAGATTTTGTTAATTACACCTATTTTTAATATTTAGATAATTGTTAAATTTGTACACATTATAAAAAATATTTTTTAAAATATCTACAAGTTATTTTTATAACAAGACCTTTAAGTTTTATTTAATTAATGAACTGCATAATTATAACTTTATACATTAAATAAAACTTTTTTTTAAATTAAAAAACTATTTGACATTAATATAATATTTTGGTCGTACTTTTTAGAATTTAAAATACAAAATAAGTTCTAAATTAACATTTTGAATTTGATTCACAGATTATTGCAAGACAAAAAAGAAAGATTTAATAGAAATTACCAAAATTTTGAAACTTGATTTATATAAAAAATTGATCAAGGAAGGAAGCAATAATTAACACATAATTGTTTTAAATTAAAATTATTCAGTCTAAAGATATAAGAATTAAAACCGTTTCTCATAAAGGGATACAATTCTACTCAGTTAGTATATAAGGAAAGTTTGAATCTCTAATTCCAAATGTATTCGAGCGTGTTCGGTGTGCGTGAATGTGTATTTAGATATTTGTATATTGCGGCGTAAGTTTAGTTTAGGTAAATCGCGTCTTGTATGTAGTTCAAAAGAATATTAAATTAATCTTAAGGTTAAAACTATGATCGTGATTGTATCGTTAAATGTAATTATAATTAGCGAAATAAGTAATCTCTATAGGAAGTAAATCTGTAATTAATATGAAGGAAATCTTTTTATTTTTTGGTTGAATAGAAAAGATCATCTAGTTGGCAAAACTTTACCATGCTGGTGAGCAGGAGCCTTGACAAGAACATTGTCGAGGCGCGCTGAGCTCAAGAATTCGAGCTCAGCGCCTTGTCATCCAGCATGGTAAAGTTTTCCCACGTGCTGTGTATAATACTACTCAACTTTCTGGCAATTGAGGAATCGCCCTCCGACCATCAAATTACCATGCTGGAGAGTAATGTGTATCCATATTTTTGTATAAAACATTTCTAATTCTTGAATAATTTCTATTATAAATTGAATGGTAAAGTTTTCTAAAAATCACTTTGATCCGAGGTGTATCATGCTAACATGGTAAACTTTATCTGAAACATTTTCTCCGTGTACTCTTCTATTTAGTTAATAATATTCATTTCCTTAATTACTTTAAAAAGTGCTCATGTAGGTCTTAAGTTATAATAAGTTTATTGATATGTATATCCTAACAATAGCAATAAGCTGTTGTTTATTATTTCTCCGTTATTAGTATTATTAATATTATTATTGTTTTTGTGTATTATTATTGTATTATGAATATTATTATATCATTATGATTATTGTTATTATTATTATTATTGTTATTATGAATATTATTACATTATTATTATTATTATTATTATTATTATTTTTTTTTTTTACAAAAGAAGTTTAGGAGAGGAAAAAATGCATTTACGCACTTGTTCGTGTGGGACTCGACCACGTGCTGTGGTAATACCTCACTAAAACAACCTCTCCCATTCTTGATTTACATATTCTAATCCACTATTGCTCCATCCGTCCTGGAGGGTAAGCAAAAGCGTGATTCATTTACTAGAGTTGTTATTTTCGTTTCTTACACTGTTGTTCTCACCCATTGCCGCCGATATTCTTAAGCGGTGGTCAAGAACGTTGTTGGATGCTTTTTTAGAGCTACCGAATAGGATCTTATAATGAACAGTGCTGCCGAACCAGATTTAGAGAGTTCAGAAGAACAGCCTTCTGCTTGCGAACCGCCAACGCATTAGCCTTGTGCTCGCAGCTAGGAATTTTTTGTAATTGGCTCACAAATGAAGCTCGCATCCCTCCTAAACAACCGAGTACAAGAACAATTAATCTGACCCTGTAGCCTGGATATATTTTACTCAATTCAAACAGAAGGTCTTGATACTTTGTCCGCTTTTCATCCTCCTTTTGAGTGATATCCCTGTTTAAAGAATGTATTAAAAATTATAGAATTTGATAGGATTTCTATCACAAATATTTTCAAATTTTAATCAAATTGTATACAAAATAAAAAATCCTATCAAATTCTATCAAAAATACTAAATTCAATCAATTTTAATAACAAGTTTGGAAAGAATTTAAATCAAAATTAATACTGAACTAAAGACAAGTACATGTCTATACTTCATTTTGTATAAAAAGTGTATCAAATCTTGTAATTCTAAACAACATAATCAATTTCAATCATAAGTGTGGATAGAGTTTCTATCAAAATTAATACTTAAATAATGTTAAATACATTTGTATACATACGTCTGTATCAAAAGTTTATCAATTTCTATCCGTCTGAAAATCGAATACTTTGGTATCAAGAGCTCTGTATTAAAACTTTATCAAATTCTATCCGTAGAAAAGTCGAATACAATCTTATCAAATCATTTGCATAGAAACTCTATCAAATTTAACCAAACGGAAAATCGAATACATTTCTATCAAAACTTTGGGATTAAAAATTAATCAAATTTTATCGATGGAAAATTCTTATACTATTCTATCAAAATCTTGGTATGCAAAATCTATCAATTTCTATCCGCTTGAAAATCAAATACTTTGCTATCAAGAGCTCTGTATTAAAACTTTATCAAATTCTATCCGTAGAAAAGTCGAATACAATCTTATCAAATCATTTGCATAGAAACTCTATCAAATTTAACCAAACGGAAAATCGAATACATTTCTATCAAAACTTTGAGATTAAAAATTAATCAAATCTTATCGATGGAAAATTCTTATACTATTCTATCAAAATCTTGGTATGCAAAATCTATTCATTTCTATCCGTCTAAAAATCAAATACTTTGGTATCAAGAGCTCTGTATTATAATTTTATCAAATTCTATACGTAGAAAAGTCGAATAAGGAGCATTTACATATGACGTCACGCTATAAGGGGGAAGGTGGACTCTTAATCAAACGTTAAAAAACGTAACATGTTGATGGGGGGGGGGGGGGGAGATCGTTCTAAACGTGACGTCACGAGAAAATTTTTTAATTCAAAAATTAATTCAAACTACCTTTTAAATTTTGTAAGCATCTTTATTTATGATAGACCTCGGATTATCCTTAGGATATCAACGGGAAATGCTCATCAGGATCCTACCAGACATCGTAAAGAGATATCCACAAGACATCATTTTGAATTTCAAAATGGTCAAAATATTTTTCCGGTAGTTATATATCCAGGAAAGCAGGGATTTTAATATCCACTGGATATCCTAAGGATGCCCGAAGATATTTTTCTCATTACCTGAAATCAGAAAACGTTTCTATTTAATATTTTTAGAGTTATAACAATTAAAACATCCCGGTTTGTACAAACTACTATGTGCACTTGTCTTTTCTTTTCGCTCTCCAGTAAAATCACAAATTTGCTTCTAAGGTCTTCTTCTTCGGAGTGCATTACATATATTGTAAAATCTGAAACCCAGACCTCACTTAATCTGTATTAAAGAAACTGTTTTATTAATTCCGATCAATTCTTTCAATTCTTTACTAATCCAGCCTTCTTGTCGAGTATTTGTAAGTTTTATTCCATTGCTGCCACTACTGGCGCAGCACTGCGTCTATTGTTACTATCCTCTTCGATGTGTCATATTATTAGTTAATAATTTTATTATATTTAGATTTGAAGAGCAGGAGCGAATTACTTAATGGTTTCAACTTTAAAGTCCAATTTCTGCAAACTTCAAATTATGTTATAACATGTTAAGTTACATAATGGAAATAATAAAAATAACACAGGCGTAAAAAAGTAGAAACCTTTTTTCGCTAAGTATTGGGCCAATATTGGTTTACCCTTGGAAATCTGTCACTGCGGACAGTGAAAAAATACATATAGAAATACTCAGCCAATTGTCCAGTACATACATTTGCCAATAATTTGCTACCTGTTATCGCAGAATGAGAAATCATTGGTTAAATCTTGGGATGTAGACATCCGTGCCAATCATTAGCTAACAATATTGGTCCAATGTTTAGCCGATGTTAAATTTTCGACTGTTATATATTCTGAAAATAATGATTATATATATATTGGAATTTTAGAGCCATATGTGTTTCCTTTTAGTTAGAAATGTGTTTAGAAATTCGTCTTGAATCGTATCAAGTAATCGCGTTGCATTCATAGATAAAATAATAATTTAAGAGAAATAATGTTTTAAGGTATAATTTAATTTTTAACTTTAGCAGAACTAAGAAATAAACTAACAATATTATATTAAATTTAAACAGTTATATTGGTATTAATATCTGATTTATTTTTGAATAAAAACATATAAAAGTTCGTTATGTCATGAAATTGTATTCTCGAAATTAAAAATTGTACGATTTAAGGATGAAAATAAATTCAAAGAAAATTTTTTTTTTTTTTTTTATTAAAGCTTTAATAAACCTTCATCAAGGTTTTTGAGCTACATTTATAATACAGTATACATATGTAATTAAACCTTTATCAAGGTTTTTGAGCTACATCTATAATACAGTATATATATATATATATATGATGATTAGACATTTTTAAGTGGTTTATGTAGAGACACATAACAAAGATGTTTAAAGTCTATTATATTTTGAGGTTGGATTTCTTGAGAAAGGAGTTCATAGCTCTGATGATTACTGGGTTCATTTCGTATAAAATACTTGCGACATTTACAGGAAGCTGGTAATGTTGTTGGATCTTCGTCATTAGTTGAGCTCTATGGTCGTCATATTTCGAACATTGCCAAAAAACATGATTGGCATCTTCTTCCGGATGTCCGCATTCACAAGATGGGTCGTCTTTTATATTAATTTTAAAAAGAGAGGAAGCTAGATGATAGTGATTTGATTTTAGTCGATTGATCCATACTGTAGTCTCTCTTGGAAAGTTGAATTTTTCAAACCAGGGTTTAGGCGTATCTTTAAAATAATATTTAAAGTAATCTACTCCTTTTTCTTTTCCTTGTTCTTTCATTTGATTTGTAGTATTCTTTCGAGAATTTTCTTTAAAAATTGTTTTAAGGTCGGTATATGGTACTTCTGTAATGATTGGTCTGACATCTTCTGTAGCTATCTTGGCAATTCCATCAACCGTCTCGTTGTCTTCTATTCCTACATGTGATGGAATCCAAAAAAATTTAATTTGTCTATGATGAGAATATTTTTCGATAAATTCAATGTATTTTTTTTTATTTCTAGAAGGTGATTATTCACTTTTATTTTTAGTTGAGGACGATTCAAAGCCTGCAGGACACTTAAACTGTCAGTGAATATGTAAATATCCTTTTGTGGAACCTGTAATGCAATGATCATCGCTTCCTTCAAAGCAATGCATTCTGCCGTGTATATTGAAGCGTGCACATTAATACTTTTTTAAAAAATAATGTTTAATTCCGGACAGTAGCATGCAGCTCCCACACAGTGCGCCTTCTTAAATTTGCTTCCATCTGTAAAGATCGACACGATATCTTGGGGGTTTTGTTGAATTAAATCCTTTACTATTCTGGGATGTCCTCCATTTTTTATAGAAATTCCAACTGTTGTGTCAAAGGGTATTTGAGTGAGTGAAAGTTTGTAGCTGTAGTTATAGAGGTTGAAAGATTCTCCTCGTTCCAGTTGGTCTACAAATGGGCTTATCTCTCTCGCACATTGAAATATTAATCTATTTTGTCTCTTTTTAATTATTGGATTATACATTATAAAATTTATTAGAGTTTCATAGAATTGCAGTGATTCATTAGATAAGACTTTTGCATAGAAATTTTTTAGTAAGAACTTAGCTCTTTCCCTAATTGTTGGTAATTTTGATTCTACTATAATAACATTTATAGGAGTACTTCGACGATATCCTAGGGAGAATCGTATTGCTTCATGTTGAATTTTCTCTAGTATATTGGCCAATTTTTTCGTAGTTGAAAAATAGACTCCCAATCCATATTCCATGATAGATCTGATGTAACTTTTGTAAAGTAGCATGAGGGTGCCTGGATCACATCCCCACCAAGTACCTCTTAAAAATTTTATAATATTTAATGCTTTGAGAGCTCTCTTTTGTATTTCTTCAATGTGTGTACGGAACGATAATGTATAATCAAAGATAATTCCTAAAAACCGTGCGCTATATGTTGATTTTATTTCTTGATCTCCGATTTTTAAATTTATTTCTCCTGGTTTAATTTTTTTATTATTAAAGTGAATTACCTTGGTTTTTTCAGGAGTTTTTTTTTTTTTTTATTTTTAACGTTTTATGTTTTATTTTCAAATCTGATGAACAATTGCAGTTTTTTCCAAATATGTTAAACAATAGCTCATTTAGTTCCTTTAAAAAGCATTCTCAACAAGTCCACCTATAAAATTTTATTTTTCATTGATAAGAATTTAATTATATTTTATATATTTGTTTATGGATAAAATATTTTTAATAAAATTTTGTGAGTAAAACTAAGGATTAAATAAGCGGCCAAAAGTGAGCAAGACTAATTTTTCTAATTTCGAGAAAATTAAAGAAATACAGTTTTTAACGTAATCCTGAAAGTTAATTAAAAACTAGAAAAACTATACTAAGTTTTTTAAATAACAGTGATTCTTATATCTAAGGCAGTTTAATATTAGTGAAAGTTAATTATATATAGATATAAAGTTTTATTAGTTTTTATAGACTTCATTTCTATTAAAAAAAAAATAATAATAATAATAATAAATCATATTGGTTGAGGATTACGTTAAAAACTGTATTTCTTAAATTTTCTCGAAATTAGAAAAATTTGTCTCACTTTTGGCCGCTTATTCAATCCTTAATTTTACTCACAAAATTTTATACAAAATATTTTATCCATATACAAATATATAAAATATAATTAAATTCTTATCTATGAAAAATAAAATTTTATGAGTGGATTTGTAGAGAATGCTTTTTAATGAAGTAAATGAGCAACTGTTTAACGTATTTGGATCATGACATTACGAACTTTTTTTATGTTTTTATTAAAAAATAAATCAGATATTAATATCAATATAACTGTTTAAAAATTAATATAATATTGTAGTTTATTTCTTAGTTATCTTATTTTATCTGTGAATGCAACGCGATTACTTAACTCTACTCAAGACTAGTTTCTAAACACATTTCTAACTGAAAGGAAACACATATGGCTCTATAATTCCAACGCCAGGACCTTTTCCTTTGTGCTCTTTTGCTAAGGGCGTACAGTCAGTATCTTTTTGATTTTCAAACAGTCAACTTCGTAAAAGAAACGCATGAAGAAGTTAGTGACTTTACACTGTTAAGTTTATTGAAAAAAAAGAATTTACTCTTTTATTAATTCATTCTCCAAACGTTTCAGCTCCAAATACTGGCCCTTGTTAAAGGAAAATAGTTTTATTCTGAAATAGTATTAATAATGTAGTAGACAACTGCAAAAACTTCAGATAAATTGTTGTATTATTCTCTTTTTTGTTTTGTTATTATTATACTGTTGTTCTTTAAATTTTATTTTTCGGTTATATCGATTTTTGCATTATTTGGGTTTAGAATTAATTACTAAAAAACAAAAAAGAGAATGCGTAACACATCAATTTATCTTCAGCCTTATATTAATATTGTTATACATAATACTATTTCAGAATAAATCTATTTTCTACCAACGAGGGCCATCAGTATTTAGAGCCGAAACGTTTAGAGAATGAATATTTGAAAAAGAAAAAATTCTTCTTTTTAATAAACTTGCTTCTAAAGCCACTAACTTTTTCACATATACATAATCATTATTTTCAGAATATAACAGTCAATCGGAAACTTAACATCGGCTAAACATTGGACCAATATTGTTAGCCAATGATTGGCACGGATGTCTACATTCCAAGATTTAACCAATGATTCCTCATTCTGCGATAACAGGTAGCAAATTATTGGCAAATGTATGTACTGGACAATTGGCTGAGTATTTCTATATGTATTTTTTCACTGTCCGCAGTGACAGATTTCCAAGGGTAAACCATTATTGGCCCAATACTTAGCGAAAAAAGGTTTCTACTTTTTTACGCCTTTGTTATTATTATTATTTTCATTATGTAACTTAACATGTTATAACATAATTTAAAGTTTGCAGAAATTGGACTTTAAAGTTGAAACCATTAAGTAAGTCGTCCACACCACGGAAAAATTCGCTCCTGCTCTTCAAATCTAAATATAATAAAATTATTAACTAATAATATAACACATCAAAGGGGATAGTAACAATAGATTTGCTGCGCCAGTAGTGGCAGCAATGGAATAAAACTTACAAATACTCGACAAGAAGGCTGGATTAGTAAAGAATTGAAAGAATTGATCGGAATTAATAAAACAGTTTCTTTAATACAGATTAAGTGAGGTCTGGGTTTCAGATTTTACAATATATATAATGCACTCCGAAGAAGAAGACCTTAGAAGCAAATTAGTGATTTTAATGGAGAGCGAAAAGAAAAGACAAGTGCACATAGTAGTTTGTACAAACCGGGATGTTTTAATTGTTATAACTCTAAAAATATTAAATAGAAACGTTTTCTGATTTCAGGTAATGAGAAAGATATCTTTGGGCATCCTTAGGATATCCAGTGGATATTAAAATCCCTGCTTTCCTGCACTGAAAAAAATATTTCCGTGGAACTGCAATAATTATGGGCAGATTGGCAATATTTTATTGCTGTTTTGGGAATTGCCATACGTATTTGTGTTTTAGCCATACGACTGTCCCGGCAAGAAGGCTGGAACAGTAAAGAATTGAAAAAATGAATTCCACTTAGTGCCTGAATTTCCCTCTTTTTTGCGACTCGCGTAGCGGAACAAATGTTACTAAACTTTTATTCCTTTTAGTCAATTTTAGGAGTAACCTAAAACGGTATTTAAAGGAATTCGTCAAACCTTCGGTGACATTTTAATTCCTAACAAAGAAAAAGAAGTGGTTCAAGTTAAATTCCTTTAAGGTCATATATACAGTAAGAACTTTTTTAAAGCGGAATTGAATGATAATTAAAAATTATCAGTAATAAATAATTTTTTTTAGCAGACCAAAAAGGTATATCTGTTTTTTCCGTTTCTTAATGAATATATATGTTATAAAATGCTTGTTTATACAATAAGAAAAATAATAATAATAATAGTTTGACACAATATGACAATAGTATATTACTAATAATTAGATATAAAATAAGTTATTTAAAAAACTTCATTTTGACAATAATCAATTTGAATGTGTAGCTTTTAAAACATGTGTAGCTGTTATGAAATATAAAATATAGGATTTATTAATAATAATAATAATAATAATAATAATAATAATAATGATGATGATATAATATTCATAATAACAATAATAATACACAATAATAATTATCATAATAATAACAGAGTAATAATAATAAACAACATATTATTGCTATTGTTTAGTTTATATCAATAAGCTTATAACTTAAAACCCACATGAGCACTTTTTAGAGTATAATTAAGAATATGAATATAATTAACTGCATATAGAAAATATTACAACTATTAAACTTTACTATCAAAACTTAATTTTAATTAAAGTTTAAGCACTTTGTGAAAACAAGTATAAAATTCACGCGAACTTAACTGTTCGAAAGTCAAAAAGAAACTGACCGTTAGCGACAGAATACAAAGAAAAAGTAGGTCCTTTTGTTGGAAATTTAGAGCTACATGTCTTCCTTCACATTTTCGGTTAGGAATTTGACACTCTCATAACCGGTTTCGAGCGGATTGAGGAGGGGAGTCATGCAAGTAGTTATTTATCAACTGCCCTTAGTGAATAATTGGATCAAAAAGAATTGAAAATATTCGGTTCACAACATTTTTCTCAAAGGATTTCAAAGGAAGTCAAAATATACTGAATGAATTCCTTTAGTGGAACTCGTTTTTCCCAACCTATAGCTGATCTGACGGAATATTTCGAAATTGAAAGTGACTGAAATGAATTCCGTTCTACGGTATAGGATATACGCTTCGGAATAATGAAAAATTCACGTCGCTAGGTTTCGAGTTCTATTTCGTGACCATGAAATTCGAGGAAAATTCAGGCATTAAGAAGAAAAGATATTTTTGAAGTTTCGGGGGCAAATCTGTAAATTTGAATTCTTTACTATTCCAGCCTTCTTGTCGGGGTGTGAAACCGCGAGTGACATTGTAAGGTTAGGTAAAATCGACAGTGGCGCACCGATGATGCATTATGTCAAACTCCTACATAACCTGTTAACCATAGTCAAATGTCTAATCTGATCACAGTATTTTTTTCAGTGTGGATATATAACTACCGGAAAAATATTTTGACCATTTTGAAATTCAAAATGATGTCTTGTGAATCTCTCTTATTATTATTAGGATATTCCTAAAATTATTCAAATGGATTCAGTATACGGATTAAAAATACAATCTTAGCAAATCATTTGCATAGAAACTCTATCAAATTTAATCAAACGGAAAATCGAATACTTTTCTATCCAAATTTTGGGATTAAAAATTAATCAAATCTTTTCGACGGAAAATTCGTATACTTTCTTATCCAAAAGGTTTGATAGAATCGTATACAATGTTAATGAAAATTTGGATTCAAAAACGGATTGAAATTGATAGAAATTCCTTTCTAATAAATGCGAAGTATTGATTTTGATAGAGATTCTATCCAAAAGGTTTGATAGAATCGTATACAATGTAAATGGCAACTTGGATTCAAAAACGGATTGAAATTGATAGAAATTACTTTCTATTAAATGCGAAGTATTGATTTTGATAGAGATTCTATCCCAAAGATTTGATATAATCGTATAAAAAGTACTTGAAATTTTTGATTCAAAAAACGGATTTAAATTGATCGAAATTTCTTTCTATCAAATTCCATCAAATTCTATCAAATGCGAAGTATTGATTTTGATAGAGATTCTATCCAAATGTTTGATAGAAACGTATACAAAGTACATAAAATTTTGGATTCAGAAAACGGATTCAAATTATAGAAATTTTTTTCTATCAAATCCTATCAAATTTCGTAAACAGGGATTGCTCTCAGCAGGTGCCGAAAACTCTATCACACAAATGACCTTACTTTTATGATCCTGGAGCACTATATCAGGTTTATTGGCGCTGATACGATGAGTGGTGGAAAAAGAAAAATTCCAGTAGATCTTACACTGATCATTTTCCACAACGGACTCCTGATCCCCCTTGGTATACGGCAAGATGGGTTCTTTATCTATACCATATTGGTGTCGAAGGTGATAATACAACACCTTAAGCGCAGCATTGTGTCTTTCTACATATCTGTAACATGCATATTTCGGGCACGCACTTAGAATGTGACTAAGTGTCTCCGGGTATTGCCTGCACGCTCGACAGTTGGTATTGTCGACAGATATATGCATCACTCGACTGCGATACACCAAAGTATTCATCACTCCATCCTGGCAAGCAAACAAAAATCCTTCAGTCTCCGATTTCAAACCAGCAGACTTGAGGAAAGCAAATGACAAAACCCCAGACAGTCCCAACTCTTTTATGAGACTGAAAAACCGTCCATGCACAGGCTTGTCAATATCCTCCTGTAACAGAAGCGCATGTTCTGCTTCCTTAACACGTTTTTTAAGCATTAATGGTGTTAAAGATGCTAAACCGTGTTCCATATCCCTGGTTTCAAATGGGAGACTAAGTTCACTTGCAGCTCTTTCTGCCGCTCGATATAAAAACGCCCCAACATTTGCAATTTCATGATGGTGAACAAATTGCATAAGAGGATCTCTACTGTTTATGACTGAGCATGCTGCAGATAAAACAATTCTACGATGAAGACACTCTAAATTTAAAAGACCTCTTCCTCCCCGATCGCGTGGAAGGTAAATGCGAGGTACGGAAGACCTAGGATGATGACTTCGATGTATAGTCATCATCTTGCGAGTTTCTCTATCTAGTTCCTTCAACTCATTCACATTCCACTTAACTACTCCAAATGTATAGAGTAGTAAAGGAATGGCTAATGTGTTTGTGGCTTATATCTTATTCTTCCCAGATAGTTCAGAAGCCCAAATTTTTCTGAGAAGACCATGGTATTTCATATGGAGATGATCTTTAAGCCCACACAAATCTTGACTTTCCGATTGAGGAATTCCAAGATATGTGTAAGTTTCCCCAACACCAAGGTGATGAATGGTATTGCCACCAATGAACTGAATATTCTCAGAGTCGCTCGACATTTCAGCTGTTTCTCGTCTCCCTTTAATTAAATGGATAACAGCACATTTATCTAATCCAAAATCCATACCAATAGCTCTGGAGTACTCGGCTACTGCAAACACCAGAATTTTTAATTCGTCCTTGCTGGATCCATATAGCTTAAGATCGTCCATATAAAACAGATGGTTGATCTTATGGACTCTATTTCTGGGTTTTCCACACATGTATCCAGAGTATTTTTCTCGGAGTACTACAGACAGAGGCAAGAGGGAGATGCAAAAAAGTAGAGGACTTAGGGAGTCTCCTTGGAAAACTCCTCTTCCAAACGAGATGATGTTAGTCATCACTTGCTGTTTGTTGGATGTTATAACAAACCTTGTCCTCCACATGAGCATTAGCGCCTTTAAGCATCTCACAATGTTCGGATGTACCTCTAAGCATTCAAGGAGCTTGATGATCAGCTCATGACTTGTAGAATCAAATGCCTTTCGGTAATCAATCCAAGCGATTGACAGGTTACGTCGATAAAATATCGCGTCTTGGGTAATACACCTATCAATCAATAGGTTCTCCCTACAACCTGCCAGACCTCTTTTGCACCCTCGCTGTTCGCTTATTGCACTCCAAACTGGCTCGATGGATGTCAAAATCCTCTCTTTGAGGATGCCAGTGAATGGCTTGTAGCAGGTGTTAAGACAAGCTATGCCCTGTCGATAACAACTCACTGAAAGCTCATTAAAAACTCACTGAAAACTCACCTGTAGAGCGAGTTTTCAGTGAGTTTTTAGTGAGCCTTCAGTGAGTTGTTATCGACAGGGATGGGTCTATAATTTTTTGGAATAGATAAATCACCAGATTTTGGTAAGAGTACCGTTCGTCCTTCCACCAACCACTGTGGTATTAGATGTTGACCGTTGAGAAAGGTAGAGAATATTCGAGCCAAATGTTGGTGAGTTGAAGAGAACTTCTTCCACCAAAAGTTATTAATCTTATCTGGCCCGGGTGCTGAAAAGTTCTTCGTTTTAGCAACTATGTTTCTCACCTCCTCCTTAGTAATTGGTGGACTTACCTCTGCTGGATGGTCAAGCCCCTGTCTAAAACAGAAGCTACGAAAGAGTGTTCACTGAATGGGCTTTCCCATAGATGTTACTCCAGAAGTTTTCAATCTCTTCACGACATGGGAGTCTTTCGACAGTTGGCGATGGTGGACTGAACAGGCGAGAAGGATTAGTAGCATAGGTTTTATTTTGCTTTATCCATTTAACCCGCCATTCTAAACGCTCTCTTATAACAACAAGAGAACGTATCTTCTCAATCGAATGTTGCTTGATGGTTTGCAACTTCGATTTCTTCAGAATGTGATGCAATCTTTTTAGAGTCTGGGCTATTTCCAAAACCCTGGATGTAAATTTTCTTTTCGATTCAAGATATACAATCACACTCTGCAATTGAGAAGCATGCCTTCAAGCCACCCCAATCTTAAACTGTACTTGTCTGATTCGTTTAAAGGTCCTATCGACGCGGTCTGAAACAGATTTTCTGTTACTTTCACGAAGCAGGACCTTTGCTTTTTCGTACACAGCACAATTTAATGTCCAGAGATCTACATCCTCTGGGAGTAATGAGAGCTCGTTATTCCCTTCAGCGATTTTGTCCATTTTAATGGAAACCTTTAGATGTACTTTGGTTTCCCTAGACCTCATGTTCCCTTCCTCGGTCGTTGGTGTAGGTGTTACTGTCGTAACCTGAATGTTCTCGGAGTGTTCTTCTTCTTCCTGCTTAAGAAAAGCTTCATGTCCCTTTTTTCGCAGAAAGGATACTTAGTCTCTTAAATACTGAGGTGTCATTTGAGCGTATTAGGGGTACATATTGACCCATCGCTCATGCAACCTTAGCATGTATCCTCTTCTGCAAGGACTACTGTTTTGCCAACATAGCATGATGTCCTTCCGAAGTTGGTCCATCCATTTAAAATGTACTCTAGCTTGTCCCGGGTCAATGCCTGGTCGTTGCCTGGATTCTGTCCTATTGCCACTCCCAACTGAACCCTGATCTCCATCCGAGAGAGACCTATTGTGGGTGGCACTGCGCGTTACAGTCGTCGTAACCGCAAATACTCTGTGTGGGAGGTTATCCCAACACAGAGTGGACAATTATATCGGGTGCCCACCCCTATCTGACTTTTGGTCCGCCCCGGGTATTCTAATTTCCTCGGTACCTCCCATATCTGAGAGGCCTTCCCCTATCCGCCACCTGGGGAGGCGCCCGATTGGGGTATCAGAAACCCCATCTCAAATGACATTCAAGTACCCGACCCAGTCGGCTAAGAAACTCTGTGATATCCCGTAAAGGGTACCACAAGTCCCTCACCAACCCGATCAAATACCTACACGATGTTCTGTAATGGTCATCTTAGTACTGAGCCAAGTCGGACCAGTATCTTTGAGCTGCTTGGTAACGGATAAACCAAGCAACCCATTTCGGGTTATTATTATTATTATTATTATTGTTATTATTATTATTAATAAATCCTATTTTTTATACCTCAAAATAACTACACATATTTTAAAGACTACACATTGAAATTGACAATGTTAAAATATGATGGATAATATATTTTACCAACAAGAAATTTTGACATTAAATGACCGAGTGTTAGTCATTATTCTTATATGAAATTAATAATATTGTCAAAGTAAATTTTTGTAAATAACTTATTTTATTTCCAATTATTAGTGATATACTATTATCATATTGTGTCAAACTATTATTATTATAATTCTTATTGTATAAACAAAGATTTTATAACATATATATTAATTAAAAATGGAAAAGAAAGATACTTTGTAGTCTGCTAAAAAATTTATTTATCGCTGAGAATTTTTTATTACCATTTAAATCTGCTTTAAAAAAGTTTTTACTGTATATATGATTTTAAAGGAATTCAGCTTGAACCACTTCTTTTCCTTTGTTAGGAATTAAAATGTCACTGAAGGTTTGGTGAATTCCTCTAAATACCGTTTTAGGTTACTCCTAATATGGACTTAAAGGAATAAAAGTTTACTAACATTTGTTCCGTTCCGCGAGTTTCAAAAAAGAGGAAAATTCAGGCACTAAGCGGAATTCATTTTTTCAATTCCTTACTGTTCAAGCCTTCTTGCCGGGTTATGAACATGTTTCAATACCGCGCCCAGTAAAAAGGGGGTTATTGAGCAAGCGTTTTGGCTAGTTGAGCAAGCCGTCTGTTCAATTGTCCAAGCGGCATTTGGACAATCGGGGTGGTTGCTCGATCATCCAATGCATAATGCCCAATCATCCAAAAGGTATTTCGAGCTTAAAACTAGAGAAAAGCAACTTAACTTTTGAGAAAACATTAAGAAACGTTAAATTATGGATAAATGCAAAAAACTGTATAATAAAAATATGTATATTTCAGAAAAAGCCTAACGCACAATAAATCGTAATCGCTAATCCTTAATCGTAAGAATGAGAGGAAGTAGGACAGACATATATCTCTGTCCTGCTTTCTCTCATTATTGCGATTAAGGATTAGCGACTACGATTCGTTGTGCTTTAGGCTAAAGACGTGATTTATTGACTCACAGGGAGCAGAACACTTGACTAGCAGAATAGACGTAACCAATAAAAATCTTTCTACCGCGAGAGAATAAAATGTGATTGGTTACGTCTATTCTGCTAGTCAGGTGTTCTGTACCCTGTGTGTCAATAAATCACGACTTTTCTGAAATATTATTTATTCTTAATATACGTATTTTTATTATACAGTTTTTTACATTTATCCATAATTTAACATTTCTTAATGTTTTCTCAAACGTTAAGTTGCTTTTCTTCAGTTTTAAGCTCGAAATACCTTTTGGATGATTGGGCATAATGCATTGGATGATCGAGCAACCACCCCGATTGTCCAAATGCCGCTTGGACAATTGAGCAGACGGCTTGCTCAACTAGCCAAAACGCTTGCTCAATAACCCCTTTTTTGGGTCGCCTGCATTTCCTCCAAAACCCAAATGACCGAACTCGCAATTAACCAAAATTCAAGTATTCGAAAAGACAACTACCAGAACTCGCAATTGTCGGAACATCCAATTGCCCGAATTCGAATTTGTCCAAACTTCCAATTAACTGAACTAACATTTGTCTGAATTTTCAATTCCTCTAACTCGTATTTGTCCAAACGTCCAAGTAACTGAACTAGCATTTGTCCGAACTTCTAACTCCTCGATCTCACATTTGTCAAAAGTTTCAACTACCCGAACTCACAATTGTCGAAACGTTCAACTTCTTGATATCGCATTTGTCTAAACCTTAAATCTCCCAAATTTGCATTTGTCAAAAACTCTAGCTACCCAAATTTGCACTTGTCCAAACTTTCAACTCTTCGAAATTGCATTTGTCCAAAATTTCAATACTCCAAACTCGCATTTTTTACAACATTCATCTCCCTGAATTTGCATTTGCTCAAAAATTTAAATCCCCGAAATCGCATTTGTCAGAAAAACTAAATTCTCGAATTCGCGTTTACCCAAACTGTGAAAACCCCGAACTCGCATTTGTTAGAACAACCAAATCCTCGAAATCTCTTTTGCCTGAACTGTCAATTACTTGAACTCGCATTTATCCAAACTATTAAGTCCCAAAACTCGCATTTGGCCGAACTCTTAAGTACCCAAACTCGCATTTGTCAGAACTCTTAACTCCCCAAAATCACATTTGTCAAAACCTTTAGGTCCCCAAACTGACATTTGTCAAAACTCTTAAGTACCCAAACTCGCATTTGGCAGAACTCTTAACTCCCCAAAATCACATTTGTCAAAACTTTTAGGTCCACAAACTCACATTTGTCAAAACTCTTAAGTACCCAAACTCGCTTTTGGTAGAACTCTTAACTATCTAAACTCGCATTTGGTCGAACTTTTATATCACTAATTGACAAATGTGAGTTTGGGGTCTTAAAAGTTTTGACAAATGTGATTTTGGGGAGTTAAAAGTTCTGCCAAATGCGAGTTTGGGTACTTAAGAATTTTGACAAATGTGAGTTTGGGGTCTTAAAAGTTTTGACAAATGTGATTTTGGGGAGTTAAAAGTTCTGCCAAATGCGAGTTTGGGTACTTAAGAGTTTTGACAAATGTCAGTTTGGGGACTTAAAAGTTTTGACAAATGTGATTTTGGGGAGTTAAGAGTTCTGACAAATGCGAGTTTGGGTACTTAATAGTTCGGCCAAATGCGAGTTTTGTGACTTAATAGTTTGGACAAATGCGAGTTCAAGCAATTGACAGTTCAGGCAAAAGAGATTTCGAGGATTTGGTCGTTCTAACAAATGCGAGTTCGGGATTTTCACAGTTTGGGTAAACGCGAATTCGAGAATTTAGTTTTTCTGACAAATGCGATTTCGGGGAGTTAAATTGTAGAGCAAATGCAAATTCAGGGAGATGAATGTTTTAAAAAATGCGAGTTTGGAGTATTGAAATTTTGGACAGATGCAATTTCGAAGAGTTGAAAGTTTGGACAAGTGCAAATTTGGGTAGCTGGAGTTTTTGACAAATGCAAATTTGGGAGATTTAAGGTTTAGACAAATACGATATCAAGAAGTTGAACGTTTCGACAATTGTGAGTTCGGGTAGTTGAAATTTTTGACAAATGTGAGATCGAGGAGTTAGAAGTTCAGACAAATGCTAGTTCAGTTACTTGGACGTTTGGACAAATACGAGTTAGAGGAATTGAAAATTCAGACAAATGTTAGTTCAGTTAATTGGAAGTTTGGACAAATTCGAATTTGGACAATTGGATGTTCGGACAATTGCGAGTTCTGGTAGTTGACTTTTCGAACACTTGAATTTTGGTTAATTGCGAGTTCGGTCATTTGGGTTTTGGAGGAAATGCAGGCGACCCACAAGCGTAGACGAGGTAAGGCATCAATGTCCCCGACTGTACATGTTTTTTCAACCGGGTAGGCCTTAGGGCGCAATTACATGTCAGCGTCGAACGCTGCGTTCTTGCGTTGGATGTTGAGAGTGACAAAGATGTGACTATATTTCTGTCTTTCTCTCTCTCAACATAGAACGCAAGAACGCAGCGTTCGACGCAGACATGTAATTGCGCCCTTAAGGCATTTATGCACCTCACGAAGGAATAATAAGGAGACTGCACTCGCTGATTTTTACGTGCCAAAATTCTGCCTTGGTTCACGTGTTGGAATTAACTCTGATATGAGTACGTATGCGCAGTACGCGATTACTATCGATATATCGATGTATCGATACTTGTTTACATTAATAAACATAACCTCAAATATCAATTGTCGTTTCGATTCGCGCCATAATAATTTTCTCTCTCATTCTACTTTTGGGCGCAACGAAGACAGCAACAGTGCGCCGCGCACGCGTACTCATATCAGAGTTAATTTCCAACAAGTGAACCAAGACAGAATTTTGGCACCCCTACTTAGAATGTCGGCTACCCTACTGTAAAAACGTGCATGATATCTGTCATAAGAAGGTAGCTATGTAGTTAAATGTGTTCTCATATAAGATCTCAGGTGACACAGCCGAGTTCTCGCATAAGATCTTATGTGAAAACGTAGGTACGAACGCATGTAAGTTCTTTTATTAAGGTGATTCTCCAATACAAATATTCACGTCGACGTCGCGTCGACGCGGCGTCGATTGGCAATGCGAAAGTCACTGTTGCCAACTATCTTGAAAATTTATTTTTCACGTGTGGTTCAAATTCCGATATTCCTGTTAGTTAGCAGTGACAGTGTATTTGATATCTTTTATCAAAGATACTTTTATAAATACAAATCAAGGCATGTATATACATATTTTGAAGTTTATGTATACATATGTCGATTATTTGTGATTGTGTTGTATATTTACCAATTATTATTTATATTATTTACCAATTATTTGTAAATTAACAACACAATCACAAATAATCGACATATGCATACATAACCTTCAAAATGTGTATATACATGCCTTGATTATTTTTTCATCTTTTTCATATTACTTTAACACTTGTTACTGATATTTCCTTATCAGAAAATGTTATAGGAGGCCTCTACATATTTACAATTACATAGGTTATGCGTTACACACACTTTGTATAATTACAAATGTAACAATAAATAAGGTGCACTGGTTAAGAACATATTACGATTCATGTTCTCAACAAATCTGTCTCAGTGCTTAATTAAAAAATAAAATTACCTGAATACTTGAAAATCCGAGAAAATTAGCTTATATTTAGGAGAATCCATATATTTTTATAATTGGCGAATTCTTTCATTCATTCATTCATTTTGTCTGTCGACAACTCAAGTTTGGCACTCAGATATTTTACGTTTTAAATCAGCTACTTTTTAAAAAATGTATTATTTACATTCATCAACTTTTTAATTTAAAAATATCAGTTGAAATAATTTAAATTTTGTTATTAACTAGCGCCTCAGACGGCCGTCATCGTTGATTTGAATGCAATATCCTTTTTCTATTTTTGTTAATTTAAAATCTCATTGGATAAATGCTTAAATTAATAAATTATGTTATATTATTATTATTATTATGACAGGCAAATTTATATATTGTGCATTGTCATCAAGTGTTAATAATACTATAGACCTTTTCATTTTAGTTCTTGTCTTTCTCCAGCTTATGCAATGGTACATGCATTAGAAGAAGACAGAAAAGTTAAATGAAAAGGTCTATTAAGGTTAAAGTCAGTTTTGAAGGATTAGCGAATCAGGGGAAAAGAGTAAACCAATCAGAAAATGGTTTTCAATGTGCAACTATCTGATTCGTCTATTCTATTTCACTGATCCTCTAATCTGCCTGTGCATCCTGACATCACCTTAAAAAGTTTACCTCTGTAAAGTTAGCACTAAACCATAATAATTACAATCTTTTTTTTTTTTTTTTTTTTTTTTGAATCATTTGAAAATTATTTTGAAATAATTGGAAACTAAATTGTTTGATTGATTGGAAATCCAAACTTAAAAATGTATAGAAATTTTAAAAAGTACAGTACCAACTTCGCATCATGGAAATCAACCCTAATAGCACCGACTAGGCCGGGAACGTTCCTGGAATGGGCTGCTGGCCCCTTGGGTACGTTCCCTTGGACCGCTCCAATATACCTGACAAATCCGTTCCGGATTTCACTAGGCTAGGAACGTTCCCGCGGAACGTTCATGGAATGTTCCGAGGAACTTTGAATACACATTCAAAAAATCGCAGAACGGGTTGCGGAAAAAGTATGCGGAAAAAGCTGAAAATTTTTTTATTAATATTATTTAATGTTTTTAATATGATTGCTTCTATAGAACAGTGGTCACTAAAATCAACTGCGCAGCTCTAGGTGCGATAGAAAACTACTGCGCAAGATATTAACATTAATTATTTTTCAATGTGTATTTAAAGTTCCTCGGAACATTCCAGGAACGTTCCGCGGAACGTTCCTAGTCTAGTGAAATCCGGAACGTATTTGTCAGGTATATTGGAACGGTCCATGTGAACGTACCCCAGGGACCGGCGGACCATTCCAGGAACGTTCCCGGCACAGTCGGTGCTGTTAGGGAAACGATTTCCAAATCGTTTGGAAATGATTGGGAACTACATTTTATTGTTTGGAAATTGTTAATTTAAAAGATATTGCAATTTCTAAAAACATTTATTAGTTGCGCACAAGATTCTGGTGGCGTAGTCTTGGGGCGAAAATTCAAAGTATACTTTTTTAAGTAATGACGGAAAATATGGTTAAGCGCATTTATTTCGAATACAGCGTTCAATTGCTTATAGTATTAATAAAAATTAGTGCTTAATTCTTTTACATTTTAAGGCGAAGTGGGTTGAAACTGTTAATCAACATTAGTGCATTGTTTCATTCTACGAAGTACCGGGAGGTTATCTTAGACTTTGAGAAGTATAAATATATTACAGGGTGGTCGCAGGTCAGGGAAAAGTCCGGAAAAAATCCGGGATTTTCTAAAAACATCTTGAAAAGTCAGGGAATTTTTTCTTGAAGGAATCATAATTAAAAGGTCAAGATTTTAATACTATTTAAATTCCTGATTGGTTCTAATAAACAAACAGGGTATGGTCATTTGACCGGGAAGCCGGAAAAAACCGGAAAATCACCGGGAAATTTGTTATTAAACAGGGAATTTCCTTGTGGGTCTAAAAGTTATTAGAAATTTTATCGAAAATCAATTTTTTTCATATTTTACAAATCTATAATAATGATAATCCTCACGTTCTGTCATTCCTTTCATTCATTTTTGTCTATTTAGATCTGAAGTTTTGAACTCAGATATTTTTTGTTTTAAATCAGATATTTTTTAAAAAATGCATTTTAAATTGATTAAGGGGGGGGGGGTATGGTTATAGCCCAAAGCACAATGAATACGGTTACGGGAGCAGGGCATGAGATAAAAAAGGACACAGACTGTTTTTGTCCTTTTCTGTCTCATGCTTTGGTCCCGTACGCGTATTCAATTTGCTTATAGGGCTTAATACGGTAAAGAAGGCATGTTTTTATGAATTGTTTTTGGCGATGCAGAGTGTATCAGTTTATTAAATCAATTTCCATACAATAAAGCAACATTCGAACAATTTTTGGGTAAATTCTCATTCAAAAGTATTTAAAATTGAGCGAGTGAATGTAAATTTCCTGATGCGCTTCGAAAAAAAGTTGTCTTGCGGTGCGCAGCGTAACTCGCAACAGAATCATCAGAAACAAAAAAATCAAAATGCATTTGTTAAAAGAGATGTTCTTCCAGGTGACATCGAAGGGATTTTTGACCAAAAAACCGACATATTCGTTATTGTAAAATGAACAATTATTTAAAAAAACAAAAAAACCCTCGACATTACCTGGGGAATTATGCGAAGAAGTATTGTGGAAAATTTAAAAACGATTGGTTCAGTAGATTTTTAGTTATGTTGCGCACCGACTTAAAAAATGGCACTTTTCAGTAGAGAGCTTTAAAGTTTTACACACTAAGAAATTCAAAATAAAATTCAATAATTCTGTAAAGCTCACTCAGAGTCGTCAATGCCAGATCCATAGGGTAAAGTTCTTTCGTCCAGATACATTACAATTTAAAATACTAAAAAACAACGAACGCGAACGAAAGGAAATTTAAACTTTTGTCGACTTTTGCTTCTGCTCAGCACGGGCGCGGCATAGAAACGGTTCCGAGGAACGGTCACTCAAATACTCGTAACTTCTACAATTTTGCTCCGATCAACTTAAAATTTGGACACAATATTCTTAAAATATTGTGCATTCACTTAAAAAAAAAAAAAAAAATTTCAAAAAAAAAAATTAAATACCATACCCCCTCCCCTGAAAATTAAAAAATTTAAATATCAGATCAAATAATTTTAATTTCATTAATAAATAAATCTATATTTTCTCTATAATTTTAAAGAATTTTCGCCAGGGATTATTCTCTTTAAATTTTATAATTATTCTTTAATTTTTTAAAAGTAATTGGTTCTGTTGTCGATTATTTTTGCCAGTTTTCGAATTTTTCTTTCGATTGTCAATTATTTTCCTCATTTATTAATTATTCTCTTTAATGTTTAATTATTTTAATCATTTTGTAATTTTTTTTTCAATTATCGACAATTTTTTAAAATTTTAAATTTTCTTATTTATCAATTATTTTCTTGAAATTTCGATACAATTCTTCCATTTCCAATTGACAATTTATTATTCTCCTTCAATTTTATGATTATTTATTAATTAAAATTTTGTTTTTTCGAATGCTGATTATTCTAACCATTTTTTGATTTTTTTTCCATTTGATAATTATTTTTTTCATAGTAATTATTTTCATCAATATTTAATTATTTTCGTCATATTGTAATTTTTCTTTTAATTATCAAATATTTTCTTGAATTTTCAATTATTTTTTTCACTCATAAAAATTGTTTTAAATTTTCAATTCAATTATTCAATTGTAAAACTATTCTCTTCAATTCTCAGTTATTTTTTTACAAATTTAAATTCCACTTTTCAATTTTAAATTATTTGCTTTAATATTAAAAAAAATATCGCATTGTTTCTATTATTTTTTTCGATTATCATTAAGTTTCTTTAATTTTAATGTAATTGTTCAATTATTTTCTTTAATTTTTATTATATTTTGATTTCTAATCCAGTTGTAAAAGGGGCAGTTATTTCTAACAATTATTCCTATAATAATAATAGTAATAATTATAATAATAAAATATTCTTAATTTTTCAATTTGCAATTATTTTCTATAAATTAAATGTTTCTAGTTCAGTTTTTTCAATTATTTTTTTAGTTGTCGATTAATCTAGTCATTTTTCAAATTTTGTTTTCAATTGACCTTCGTCATTTTTCAATTATTTCCTTCAATTATTAATTATTTACCGCAATATAAATTACATTTACATTTATTTAAAGTTTTTAGGTTTTTAACCCTTCGCTACACATTTATTTCTTTTTACTTCCTACTCATATAAGAAACTTTAAGATCTTAAAGATTTTCGGTTGTTCAAAAATAGTCTAAATCGATTTATATTTATTCAAAAATTCTAAATTTTCATTTTTAAGAAAAAGTCCGGATGCAGTGTGTGGTCACTTTTTGTAGCTGGGATATCTCGAAAACATCTAAACTGATTTTAAGAAAATTTAGATTACGAATTAAGCTCATAAATATCGAAATTTGGACACAGGGATTTTTGAAAAAACCTAATCAAATTTTTTGAGCATCTTTTTTCACCAGAAAATATAGTTTTTTGCCAAAAATTTTTTTTGCAGTAAAAATACAACTTAACAAATGAAAGAATTATATACCTTATTTCAAAACGAATCGATTTGACCAATATAAAGTCTATAATTGACCTAAAATTCACATAAATTCAAGTTAACATTTGTTAGTAAAAAAAAACAATTAAAAAAGTAACTCTTTAATTTGCTTTTTTAAAATGTAGAAATAAATTAAAATGATTACGACATCAAGTTTGTATTTGTAAAAATAAAGTAATTAATTAACTCTTTAATTTCTTTTTAAATTTTATATTATTTAATTTCAAAACTAAATCGCTTACGTATGTGTTTCTTAAATCTTCCCAGAATTATGACGTCAAGTTTACATTTGTAAAAAAATAATTAATTAACTCTAATTTTCTGTTTCAAAGTTAAAAACTAATTTAAAAATTATTATTAACTTTGCATTTGTTTGTTAATAAAAAATAACTAACTAATTCACTGTATTTTTATTTTTTAACATTTATAAATAATTTAAATTTTGTATTAGGTACCTACTTTAACTTTGTATTTGTTTATAAATATAAGTTATTAACTTTAATTAATTAGGTAACACCTTGATTTCTTTTAATTTCTTTCTTTTAATTTTAATTTTAAAATTAAAACATGTGTTTGTAAAAAAATAATTAATTAATTAACTCTAATTTTTCTTTTTTTTTAAATTTATAAATAATTTTAAAATTACTACTTAACTGGGTAATTTTTACAAATATAAAATAATTAATTTATTTTACTTAATTAACACTTTGATTTCTTTTAAAGGTTGGTATTAATTTAATTTGAAAATTAAAACATTTGTTTGAAAAAAAAAAAATTACTTACCTCTAATTTTTCTTTTTAAAATTATTACTTAGCTGTGTTTTAATTACCTTTAATTTATTCCATTAACTTTAATTATTAACACCTTGATTTCTATTAAAGTTAAATATTGATTCAATTAGAAAATTGAAAAATTTTTTGTAAAAAAATAAATAATTAACTCGAATTTTTCTTTTTAAAATTTATAAATAATTTAAAAATTATTAGGTACTTAGCTGTGTATTTTTTTGTAAATATAAAATAATCAATTAACTTTATGTTATTTATATTCCTTTAACTTATATTAATTTGAAAATTACATCGCATATTTTTAAATTCTCCCAGAAATTCTCCCAGAATTATGACGTCATATAATGTGCCAACCAATCATAAGCAGAAACCTTTTATTCGACTACAGCTCCATCTAATTGTTATGATTTATATGCACTCGAAATGCCTTTCTATTACAATTTTCTATTCCCATGCTTGAACTTTCATTCGAGTTTTTTCGAGATTTTCGATATTCGACTTAAAATGGATTCCTCCTACTTTCATGCCTTTTTTAGAATCAGTGGCGGATCCAGACAAGGTTTTTGGAGGGGGTATTGCATGAGAGAGAAAGAGATAGCACTATAGTGCTATTTCTCTCACTCTCATGGTTAAATATGAGGCTTTTAGGGGGGGGGCAAGCACCCGTGCCCCCCCCCCCCCGATACGCCAATGTTTAGAATAGGATAAATCTATAATTCTTTCTATAATTGCCAACAGTTTCCAAATTACAATTATTCTCCTAAAATTTTGTGATTTTATTCTTAATTTTTTTAATTAATTTCTTCTGTTGTCGATTATTTTCGTCAGTTTTAGAATTTTTTTCAATATTGTCAACTAGTTTCCTCATTTCTCAATTATTGTCTTTAATATACAAAAATTTTCGTCATTTTTTAATCTTTTTTTCCATTGTCAACTACCTATTTTCTTAGTATTTAAATTTAATTATCTAATCTTCAATTTACTTTTTTTAATTTTTAATTTCTTTCGTCAATTCTCAATTATTTTCCTCAATTTTTAATTATTTTATTCACTTTTCTCGCCTCTGTTCAATTATCAATTATTTTCTTGAAATTTCAATACATTTCTAAAATTTCCAGTCGACTTCTTCACTTTTAATTTCTTTCCTACATTTTTTTCGTTAATTATTATCTACAGTTTTTAATTGACAATTTATTATTATCCCTCAATTATATAGTTGTTCTTTAATCCTTAAAATTATTTCTTTCTGATGTCCATTAATCTCGCCATTTATCGAATTTTTTATCATTTGACAATTTCCAGGATTTATTTTTACAATTTTAATTATTTCCTTTTCTTTCAATTATTTTCATCGATTATCAATTAAACTAAAACTGACGAAAATAATGGACAACAGAAGAAATTAATTAAAAAAAATTAAGAATAAAATCACAAAATTTTAGGAGAATAATTGTAATTTGGAAACTGTTGGCAATTACAGAAAGAATTATAGATTTATTAATAACAAAATTAAAATTATTTCAACTGATATTTTTAAATTAAAAAGTTGATGAATGTAAATAATACATTTTTTAAAAAGTAGCTGATTTAAAACGTAAAATATCTGAGTGCCAAACTTGAGTTGTCGACTATGGATGGGGAGTGACCGTCATCTGACGTCATGTGACCGATGACTGTCATCGGACCGTCAACATCTGTCATCGTGGACATCATCTTTTTTCGGGAATATGAAGTAAAATTTAGTGCAAATGAAGTCTAATAAAATTGTAAAAATTAATCTAAATTTGTTTTGTTTAAACGATATTTTACAATAATACATCAAACTAGCGTTAAGAATAAATAATATTTATTGTCGGTTAAAGATGCAACCCGACACACAAAGAGGGTCAAGAAATAGGTATTAAACAGGAGCTGATTGACAGATGCATATGAAATTTAAAAAGTGACAATATTTGCACATAAAATGTTGCCAGGATACTTAAATGACAAAATAATAATGATTTATTATTTGCATTTGAGGATTTTTCAAGAATTATCACAAATTTGAGTAATCTTTAACATCGGTTTCGAGGTTAGATTTCTCAATTAATAGTAAGAACTTGGAAAACTGTATTATCTTTTACTTGCAGACCTCGCTAATGTTATAAATGATTCAGGCGTTGTTTTTGTACTATTGTTAATTCTAAACATCAAGTGTAAATTCGTTAAAACTTGATTTATAACATGATTTCCTCGATGACGGTCCGATTTCCGATGACGAGTAATCGGACCGATGACGGTCATCTGACAAAGCGGTGCGCTGTCATCTTGGTCAGTGCACATCCCTATTGTCGACAGACAAAATGAATGAATGAATGAAAGAATTCGCCAATTATAAAAATATATGGATTCTCCTAAATATAAGCTAATTTTCTCGGATTTTCAAGTATTCAGGTAATTTTATTTTTTAATTAAGCACTGAGGGCGCAATTACATGTCTGCGTCGAACGCTGCGTTTTTGCGTTGAATAATGAGAGAGAGGAGGAGAGAAATATAGTCACATCTTTGTCACTCTCAGCATTCAACGCAAAAACGCAGCGTTCGACGCAGACATGTAATTGCGCCCTGAGACAGATTTGTTGAGAACATGAATCGTAATATGTTCTCAACCAGTGCACCTTATTTATTGTTACATTTGTAATTATACAAAGTGTGTGTAACGCATAACCTACACTGTAAAAAATTTCGTTGTATTTTTACATCGTGACACGATGGAAATAAATCGCTTCACGTGACACGTAGTAAAAATGCGAACCTTACGACGAAATACATAGTGCGTTGTAAATTGATGATCCGACTGTATATTTTTATTGTAGTGTGAATTTACAAGCGACCGTATTTCTACATTCCCTTTGTGATTCTACGTGCTATTCATAAATTTTGTATCGATTTACATTTTGTTTACGATTAAGGAGAAGTTAGGTTAAAAACTACTATTTTGCTTTTAGAAATAGAAAACTTCACTTTTATTGTAACTTTTTTTTTTTAGAAAAAGAGTGGAAAATCCCGAGAATGTATCAAATTCCTACTCCTTAAGTAAAGTTATACTCACTTTCAGAAAGAAAATTGAACCAACGCTGATCCTCGCTAAATTCTATAATTCAATGCAAAAAATGTGGATGCGGAATTAAACCTTTTCACGTTTACCGTATATAATCAAATTTAATATAAAATTATGAAATATAAACTATCATCTATAACCTAGTATATAACTTTGGATCATTTGGAACTTCTTTTTAACGATGCGATAATTTAACTATAGGTTAAACGACGCTACATATTTCATACCATTAAGAATTTTTATAAATACAACAGACTGTATTTTATTAATATAATACGTGCACAATTTTCGTTCCAAACAAAAAAATTTAAGCCCAGACAGAAATTCCACATTCAAACTAAATTTCAACATTTCACACCGATAAATAACATGTGTACCACCAATTCTAGTACCCATTGTAAATATCTAACCAGATGTATTTTTACTACGTGTCACGTGAAGCGATTTATTTCCAAGGTGATACATAACTTTTTTAAGATTAGCTTGTAGAACGTTTTTCCTCCACACAGCTGTACTTTTACTACGTATGACGTTGAATTTCTCCAGTCAGAATGTACAGTGCGAAACGTTAAAATGCATTGCACTGTAATTCTGCAGGT
The DNA here is from genome assembly GCA_037103525.1 of Ganaspis brasiliensis. NCBI lineage: Eukaryota > Metazoa > Arthropoda > Insecta > Hymenoptera > Figitidae > Ganaspis > Ganaspis brasiliensis. The sequence goes on along the minus strand of JAZKLR010000356.1, from coordinate 689,233 downwards.
ATTATTTTTTACAGTGTTGTTGCCGCTTGTCTTACTCACATGAAGCATGAGTTAGACAAGCTGCGACAGGGGGTCAATAGAACGGAGGTTATCTCTTTTTATCGAGCTGACGCTGCCTCGCATGGGAAATTGTATTGCCTAAAGCACAATGAATCGTAATCGCTAATCCTTAATCGTAAGAATGAGAGGAAGCAGGATAGAGATATATGTCTGTCCTACTTCCTCTCATTCTTACGATTAAGGATTAGCGATTACGATTCATTGTGCGTTAGGCTTATGACTCGCGCACTCTATTCTTATATGACCAAAGCATGAGATAGAAAAAGACAGAAACAGTCTCTGACCTTTATTATCTCATGCCCTGCTCCCGTAACCGTATTCGTTGTGCTTTGGGCTTAAGGGTGCGATCCTATGTGAGTAGTTAAAAAAACTTAAACGGAAAGCAGAAAATCATGAGAGTGAGAGAGTCAATGATATACGTCTGTCACTCTCACTCTCATGATTTTGTGCTTTCCGTTTAAATTTCTGCTCACATGGGATCGCACCCTAAAGCCCAAAGCACAACGAACACGGTTACGGGAGCAGGGCATGAGATAATAAAGGACAGAGACTGTTTCTGTCCTTTTCTGTCTCATGCTCTGGTCCCATAACCGTATTTCTATCTGCTTAGGCCTTAAGTTGGTTCAAGTTCAAGTGAGTTGTTTAGAGAGAGAAGAATATATTATATATAGATTTTACATTTGTTTATTTAACTAACTCTAAAATCGAACATCATTTTTACAGTAATATCTATATTTAAATTAGCTATTAAGCTACAATTTTAATTAAAATTATGGTGGACGAAACCCAAATAATTGTAGGTATTTTTAATATTGCTACATAACCTATTATTTACCGGCAGTAGAAGTTGAGTTGTTATTTTCTTGATGTTTGTAGACTTACTGAAACCGAAAAAATGGGCTTTGAGTAAAAATTTCTTAAAAAATTGAATAATTTTTGTTTTTATTAAAATATTATTTTTCTTGTAATATTTTAGGTTAAAAATTACTACACAAAAGGATTTTATAAAGAAAATTTCTTGGCCATGTAATTAAGAATCTAATATTTTTAACTGCTTCCCGGTAAGAAGCGGGAAATTAAAAAAAATTGGTAAATTTTTACCTTTTCATAGAAAACAGTAAATTATTCAATCCTTATGAATTCCATTTATATCCAAAGCTATTGTATCCTGTGTTGAGACGAAGTTTCAATAACTTTTCAATCCTTTTCAAATGTCTAGTTAATTGCAAATAATTAAAACTTTAGTTTAGTTAAGTATGCAACCCGACTTACGGAGAAAGTTAAAAATAGATATATGGGTGATTTTCCACGAAACCGACAATTTGGTAACTGTTATTTTACAAAAACAATTTTCCAATTAAAATAAAAGTCGTAATATAACTTTCAAGTATGATAGTCAAGAATAAAATATCTGTGATGGCCCGGACAAATTGTTTATAATTTTTGTATTTTTTAAACAAATTAGCTGTTACTGCATCCATGTACCATAATCGGTTACAGTTTAACAAAATTGATAGTTGGATTTATAGGAAAGTTAAATAAAAATCATACGCATTTTAACTTTTTAAATGTATATTTGTTAAACAATAGTTTAAACAAAATTTTAAAAAGTCACATTTAAATAAAATTGTGGATGACAATCGATTCTACAAGAAAAATTATACAGATTTTGTAACGATTATATTTCATTTTAATGCAAAATTTGTTGATAAAACAGCTATAAACAAATAAATAAATCTATGGTGGTAATTTATTCCGTAATTTATAAAAATTTTGAGATAGTTTATAATAATAGTACAAAACAAAATTCAAGATTCAAAAATATATAGTATATAGTAAAAAAAAAGTCAATTTAAAAAACTAATTTTGGAAAATTATGGAAATCTATAGGGTAATTTATAGAAAATTATGTGGTAATTTATGAAAATGTATGTGAGAATTTATGGAAATATATGTTGTAATTTTATAAATTACTTTAAAAACATTTATTGTAATTTCAATACCGTCAAGTGGGGCTATTTTGTGCACAAAACCGCTCTTTTTCCACTCTATGCTTTATTAAAACTCAGAATCTGAAAAAATAAAGAATTTATCTATTCAGTTATGATGTAGATATCCTTCTAAAGGTGTCCTATGAGTTAGCGGACAAGAAAAAAATTTTTGTCTGAGTTATAGAAACTCAAAGTTGTGCAGAAAAGAAAACCCATGGCAGGGCTGTTTTGTGCATCAAAGTTTGCTTATCTATAAAGTTGTGTAAAAAAAATTTTTTAACGTTTTTGCTGCATGACGTATTATTTCCAGATATTTTAGAGTACAATAAAGAAAAACACAGTCAGAAATATTTTTTTCCTAGGAATTGTTAAACTAATTTGAAACTAAAACACTAAAATTTCACAAAAAAGTAAATTTACAAGAAAAGTTATTTTTTTAAGAAAATTTTACTTAAAATAACTTCTATTACACTTCTTCAGTTATTTTAAGAAAAAAAGTTTCAAAATTAACTTGAAAAGCATGTAATTATTAATGTTACTTTTTTGAGGTTTTTAAGGCACCATATGTAAAACTGAAATTTTAAGCTTATTTCTTGTCTTTTCTAACAAAAATAAGACAAAAATGTTTTAAAACGAAATTCTCAAGTAATTTTTACTAACTACAAAACAAATTATTGAAAAAAACTTGATTTTAAAGAATGCACAAAATAACCCACCAAATCCTGGTTTTTCAGTTTTTTACACTTTTTTCTTAAAGTATGCAATAAAAACTTAGCGCATCACGTATACATCATCACAACTAAATGGTCAACAAGTATTATTAATACTTTTAGAAACACTTTCAAACTTCCGGAGATCTGAACAGAATTTTGAGAACTTTGAAATTTTTCAGCTTGATTTTCACGATTTTACAATTTTTTTTCTGATTTCTGATAAAGAATTGAGTGAATTCATTTAGTACTCTCTGTAGTCTAGACACCAGAAAATATGTATACCAAGTAGCAAACTTAAGCAACTGAATATAAAGATTTTATTCATTAAAAACCTCGCGTGTACAAAATAGCCCCAAGGCGCACAAAATAGCCCCACTTGACGGTATTTTATAATCACTTCGAAAATTTTCAGTATATACTTGGAATTCGTTTCTTTTGTAAAATTAATTCGTCACTATTGGTCTAGAGTCCTAATACAATTTAGAATGTTTACAAACAATTTTTAGATTGTATAAACAATAGTTAAGATTAAGTTAGTTTAGTAGTTAAGCATTATTGTACAAACATTTATAAGTATTTTCAAAAAAAGAAAGAATCGATTTATTTTTGAGTTTATTTAAAAATTTTTGTAAAGAAAATAGTAACTTTGACCGCACTATGGTCCTTCTCAATTTCTTTAATTTCCCTGACAAAAAACTGTTTTCCCTGTCATATCCCCGACTTTACTGACAAAAAATTTTTTCCCTGTCATTTCCCTGACTTTACTGACACGTGGGAACCCTGAATTTAATTTAATTAGGGCTTTCATTCATAGATATAACAAAAGTCAAAATAGAAAAAATGTTCCTATTAAAAAGTAGAGAAAAAAAGTCTCATGGCTTTTATCTCTAACTTGCGAATCTTTCGAATTATTAATTATAACATGAACTAAATCCATAAATTTTGCATTTTCGCAAGCATAATTTATATTTACAAAAATGCAAACAAATGTCTCTCCATTTTTTTACTACTTTCTGGTTTTTATGGTTATACAATTTATAGAGAAAAATTTTGCATTTTTGCAAGTATAATTTTTACTTGTAAACATGCAAAATTTTTATTAATTCGAAAGATTCGCAAGTTAGAGATAAAAGCCATTAGACTTTTTTACTCTACTTTTTAATAGGGACATTTTTTCTATTTGGACTTTTGTTATATGTGTACGTCCATATGAAAAGGGCCCACTTTGGCACTATTAGACTTATCTATATGACCATATTCTTTATTAAATTTCGAACATTTCGAGAGGTCTTGGACCCCTTTAGATGAAAAATTCACAAAGTTATAAGCATTCAAAGTTAAAAGTATCAAAATCAGCAATAAAAAAAATTTCGAAAATCTAAATCTTCTTTAGAAAAATGCGAATATCTCGATAAATAAAATCGACAACCTGGGCCCTTTTCATATGGACATACACATATGGTCGATTCTTCCGTAACTGACCGATTTCACGATAAGTTTTGGTAAAAAAAAAAATTTTATTCAATGTTTCTCTGCACTTATTTTTCTTATTAGGGTGTAATATAAGTATATTTTAAACGATTTTACTACAACTATATTTATACGAAAATAATAGCAAATTTTTGAAAATTGGCTGCCATGTGGAGCTGAACTGCATCCTTTTATTGTCAATATATTGTACAAAATAAAATTTCTTCTGGATATTTTGCTAAAACGAAAATAAATAATAAATTCATAAATTATTTAATATTCTAACAGTATTTTAGATATTAGTTAACATATATAAAATTTTATAAAAGAACAGCAAATACAATATTTAATAATGAATATTTCGTTTTATTTTTTGGATAATTTGAAATCGAGTTCGAGCAGTGTAATCCGGCATTGCTAAACTACTTTATAGAATAATATTTTAAAATAACCACCACAGATAAAAAAGTTTCTCTGCATGAAGCACACTGAACACTTCATATAGGCCATGGAGCTGAAATTTTACGTGATACCATGGAGCTGAAATTTGACATTTATTCTAACCTCACTTCTACAATATTGCAAAATAAATCTATTCCTTCTGCAGATCGCTTTTTTCACATGAAGACTTAAAGAAAATGGTAACAATACTATCAAATAGTTGTTACAGTAATATAATAGTAATGGCATGGAACTGAACGCTTTTTTTGTACGCATGCGATTTTCACAAAAATAATTTTTTTTAAGCAAAAATTTTTCTTTTTTAAAACTTTTTTCACATGTGATTTAGTGCTAATGGATCAAAATGGAGATTTAACTTATTAGAAGGCGTAATAACTAAACACATGACACCTTAATTATAAGTCTACAGATTGCGTTCAAAAATTGGAAAAATTGGGGGACAAAATATTTTTACAGATTTCTAAGTATAAAAAAGGTATTATGAAGTGCAATATAAACCTAAATTGTTTATAAATATTGTAACAAAGTGAAATTTTGCTATGCTCCGAATTTGCTCGCCGGAGCCAAGGTTCTCAAATTTTATTCACTTATACTGGTAAACTAGATTTTGACCATAAATTGCTTTACTTAATTTCTACTGTCGCTGTGGGTCAGGTAAAGTCAGTAAAACTCACATGATTTCTATTAGTAAGAAATAACAAATAATATATTGTAAACAGAATTAAGAAAAGTACAAAAAATAGTAATATAATATAAAAATAGATTTAATTAAAAAGTATAAGAACAAAATAAAAGAATAAAACAATAAGAATATAATAAATAAAAAATACAATAAAGAGTGCTTGAAGAGCCGGCGTAAATAAAAGAAATCGTTTCTTTTTCTCTCCTTAATCCAGGACTACGTACTGCCAGAACTCTGGTGAATTCGGTAATTTCGGAATCTATAAACAAATCATAAAAAATAATAATGTAGATTACAAAAATAAAATAATATATATTTTATTCAACTAGAATTATCCGGTATATTCGGTCGCGGATCGATTCGGTAAAACTCCGTCTCCAAAACAATATAAATTACGGACGAACAGCTAAAAAATATTGCCGCTGTCATTCACCGTGATGTTAAATAAAATTGTCCATCTAGACACGTATGGTCAATTCGCGGTTACGTAAAATGATATTAATTATCAGGTAAGACAATAAATTAATTAATTCATTTCTACGTTAATTACGCGCTTCAGTCCGGTAAAAAAACAATTTAATCTGAACGCGTAATTTCAGGTGCGCGGTAAATTTATTTGGAGAACAGTTAAACAACGCGGGTGTTCACCTAGCATATTCTGTTCTCCAAGGACGTAGCACTGGGGAAGCCCATGTGACAATCTACGTCAATGACCCGGCGCGGGAGATTTTAAAATTGTTTCGAACACTTTCCTACGTCATAAGTGTTCTAGCAATTTTCTTGAATTCTCCGATCATTCGTGAAGGACCACGACGATGATCAGGAATTCGTCACGGAGTATCTTTACTCAAGTCAGAATTCCTTAGTCTACGAAGTAGAGGTCCAGAATTTTATCGTGTCTGAGACTCCACGGTGAACCGTGACAAATCTCAGGACGATCCTGGCTAGAGGAAAGGTAAAATTTTCCTTTGATTTTTCATTGGAGGACCAATGCTAAAATCTCCGGAACGGTTTCCAGATACCATTTCATGAAGGACCAAGACTATGATATCTGGAGGAGTCAGAGAGACTTTTCCGAGATGTTCCTCGGTTTGCCCCTTGAGGCCGACTCCCCGATATACAGGCGTGCAGGTCGATATATAGACGCGGCTCTGGTAAGGGGCTGCTCGATCATATTACTTTGCGCCATCTCTGCTGTGTCTGGCGTTCCGCGCCATCTTCAGGCAATGCGCGTGTCAGGATGCGCGATTGTCTACCAGATACTTCTGCTAGACCACGTTTTGACAGTTTAAAAATAAGTCGAGAGTGTAAGTTAACCTTAAAGTTAAGTTTAATTTATTTTTACTTAAAATAAATTATCAGTGTAATTTAAAAGTCAAGTGTAATTGTGAGGTTCGTCACAATATAGACACTTTATGCTTGAAAAAGGCTGAGTTATAATAATGATATTTTCACCGAAAATTATTAAATTAAAGTTAACATTTTGCAAAAGGGACACGCCACGGAGCTGAAATTTCAGCAGTTATAGTGCAATATAATAGAAGTTATAATATATATATTTATGTAGATTTGGTTTTCAGTTACTCTTATATATACCTTTAAAATTCACTAATACACTTCAGAATATATTTTTAATTTAGGTGTATTTTTTCAACGCCGCCAAGTAGGGCAATTACGTAAGAATCGCCCATATCTAGTAGAGGGTTTGAAAAAACTTTGAATTTTCTTTTCTTAAGAAGAAAAACATTTTTTATTCTTCCCCAGGAAGCGGGACTCCAATAAATTATTATAAAAAATAATCATTATACTTCAAGAAAGTAGTAAAAACATCGAGAGAAAAAAAACGGTGGGGTTTTTGAGAAAATTTGTTTTTTATTTTTTTCAAAAAAACGCCACCATTTTGTTAAAATTAAAAATATTTTAAATTCACTTGTGGAATTAAAAAGAACATGAAAGCCCTAATTAGACATAGAAAAGATTATTTTAATATATACAACAGCAAAAAAGATATATTAATTTTAAAAAAAACTTTCAAACTTAAAAAATTGAAATCCGCATAACTTCGTTAAAAAAATTTTTTCGCCAAATCGAAAAAATACGTATCGTCTAAAATTGTCTGAAAAATAATATATTTCAATGAGAAATGATTCCCTGACTAACATACACTACCGTCGAAAATTGTTGGTCCGATCGATTGGAGCTGATCGAAAAAATACAACTCAAATAAAATCACGATATCTTGGTTAAAAATTAAGATAGAAACTTGACGTTTAAAAATTTGGAAAGCTTATTAAATTCTGCCTTAGAATACCTATTAGTTAAAATTTTTTAAAATTCCAAAGTTATTATATTAGTTGATGTGTTAGAAAAAAAAATTCTCGAAGTTTTCAATTATCGTTCCATATGTTCAGTTCGTTGCCTGATGTAGAAAAATTGACTAAAAAAATTGAAATTTATATTGTTCTCTTCGTTGATTTGACAGCTTTAATTTGAGCTTAGAGAACTTGAAAAATATTGAGTGGTTCACGAGATATGACTAAAAATGTCCGAGCATATTTTTCACAAAAACCTTCATTTTTAGGCAAAAACCACGGTTTTGATTGATTTTTGAGAAAAACATGCGCGGACATATTTAGTCATATCTCGTGAACCATTTAATATTTTTTAAGTTCCCTTAGCTCAAATTAAAGCCGGCAATTCAACGAAGAGAACAGTGTAAATTTTAATTTTTTTATTCAATTTTTCTACATCAGGCAACGAACTGAACATATGGAACGATAATTAAAAAATTCGAAATTTTCTTTTTCTAACACATCAAGTAATATAATCACTTTGGAATTTTAAAAAATGTTAAATAATAGGTATTCTAAGGTAGAATTTAATAAACTTTCCAAATTTTTAAACGTCAAGTTTCTATCTTAATTTTTAACCAAGATATCGTGATTTTATTTGAGTTGTATTTTTTCGATCCGCTCCAATCGATCGGACCAACAATTTCCGACGGTAGTGTACATAGCCTGTCTAAATTAAAATGAAAACGACCTACGGTAATTTATGAAAATTGATAGGGTCAAGTGGGGTAATAAAAAACAGAATTCACCATTTTCACCAATAACGTAAGTTTCTTATTTTAAAAGGAAATACTTTCGGTTTTTTTTACATCCTCTTGTTACGTCACTTCCCTTGAATAATTCTATGGGTTAGCAGAATATATAGATGATTTTGATTGGCCAGAAATTGTTGTTTTTCATTACCCATACGATTCCGACGGGTCGCCTGCATTTCCTCCAAAACCCAAATGACCGAACTCGCAATTAAACAAAATTCAAGTGTTCGAAAAGTCAACTACCAGAACTCGCAATTGTCCGAACATCCAATTGCCCGAATTCGAATTTGTCCAAACTTCCAATTAACTGAACTAACATTTGTCTGAATTTTCAATTCCTCTAACTCGTATTTGTCCAAACGTCCAAGTAACTGAACTAGCATTTGTCCGAACTTCTAACTCCTCGATCTCACATTTGTCAAAAATTTCAACTACCCGAACTCACAATTGTCGAAACGTTCAACTTCTTGATATCGCATTTGTCTAAACCTTAAATCTCCCAAATTTGCATTTGTCAAAAACTCTAGCTACCCAAATTTGCACTTGTCCAAACTTTCAACTCTTCGAAATTGCATTTGTCCAAAATTTCAATACTCCAAACTCGCATTTTTTACAACATTCATCTCCCTGAATTTGCATTTGCTCTAAAATTTAAATCCCCGAAATCGCATTTGTCAGAAAAACTAAATTCTCGAATTCGCGTTTACCCAAACTGTGAAAACCCCGAACTCGCATTTGTTAGAACAACCAAATCCTCGAAATCTCTTTTGCCTGAACTGTCAATTACTTGAACTCGCATTTGTCCAAACTATTAAGTCCCAAAACTCGCATTTGGCCGAACTCTTAAGTACCCAAACTCGCATTTGTCAGAACTCTTAACTCCCCAAAATCACATTTGTCAAAACTTTTAACTCTCCAAACTGACATTTGTCAAAACTCTTAAGTACCCAAACTCGCATTTGGCAGAACTCTTAACTCCCCAAAATCACATTCGTCAAAACTTTTAAGACCCCAAACTCACATTTGTCAAAACTGTTAAGTACCTAAACTCGCATTTGGCAGAACTCTTAACTATCTAAACTCGCATTTGGTCGAACTTTTATGTCACCAAATTCGCATTTGTCAAAACATTCAACTCTTCGAACTATCATTTGACAAATTCCTTAACTCACATACTTCACAAATCCCCGATTTCGCATTTGTCAGACCCTCGGAAAGTAGTCTCTCTAAAGGAGCCTTCTGATTGGCGGGTAATGTTTCCAGGAAAGTTACCCGCTAATCAGAAGGCTTCTTTAGAGAGGCTACATTCCGAGGGTCTGACAAATGCGAAATCGGGGATTTGTGAAGTATGTGAGTTAAGGAATTTGTCAAATGATAGTTCGAAGAGTTGAATGTTTTGACAAATGCGAATTTGGTGATATAAAAGTTCGACCAAATGTGATTTTGGGGAGTTAAGAGTTCTGCCAAATGCGAGTTTGGGTAATTAAGAGTTTTGACAAATGTCAGTTTGGGGACTTAAAAGTTTTGACAAATGTGATTTTGGGGAGTTAAGAGTTCTGACAAATGCGAGTTTGGGTACTTAAGAGTTCGGCCAAATGCGAGTTTTGGGACTTAATAGTTTGGACAAATGCGAGTTCAAGTAATTGACAGTTCAGGCAAAAGAGATTTCGAGGATTTGGTTGTTCTAACAAATGCGAGTTCGGGGTTTTCACAGTTTGGGTAAACGCGAATTCGAGAATTTAGTTTTTCTGACAAATGCGATTTCGAGGATTTAAATTTTAGAGCAAATGCAAATTCAGGGAGATGAATGTTGTAAAAAATGCGAGTTTGGAGTATTGAAATTTTGGACAAATGCAATTTCGAAGAGTTGAAAGTTTGGACAAGTGCAAATTTGGGTAGCTGGAGTTTTTGACAAAATGCAAATTTGGGAGATTTAAGGTTTAGACAAATGCGATATCAAGAAGTTGAACGTTTCGACAATTGTGAGTTCGGGTAGTTGAAATTTTTGACAAATGTGAGATCGAGGAGTTAGAAGTTCAGACAAATGCTAGTTCAGTTACTTGGACGTTTGGACAAATACGAGTTAGAGGAATTGAAAATTCAGACAAATGTTAGTTCAGTTAATTGGAAGTATATGAAACTTGAACCATTTGAATGATAATGCATCATATATGGGCGATTCTTACGTAACTGCCCTACTTGGCGGCGTTGAAAAAATACACCTAAATTAAAAATATATTCTGAAGTGTATTAGTGAATTTTAAAGGTATATATAAGAGTAACTGAAAACCAAATCTACATAAATATATATATTATAACTTCTATTATATTGCACTATAACTGCTGAAATTTCAGCTCCGTGGCGTGTCCCTTTTGCAAAATGTTAACTTTAATTTAATAATATTCGGTGAAAATGTTATTATTATAACTCAGCATTTTTCAAGCATAAAGTGTCTATATTTATGAACAATTTAGGTTTGTATTGAACTTCATAATACCTTTTTCATACTTAGAATATGTAAAAATATTTTGTCCCTCAATTTTTCCAATCTGTAGACTTATAATTAAGGTGTCATGTGTTTAGTTATTACGCCTTCTAATAAGTTAAAACTCAATTTTGATCCATTAGCACTAAATGACATGTAAAAAAAGTTTTAAAAAAGAAAAATTTTTACTTAAAAAAAAATTATTTTTGTGAAAATCACATGAGTACAAAAAAAGCGTTTAGTTCCATGTCATTACTATTATATTACTGTAACAACTATTTGATAGTATTGTTACCATTTTCTTGAAGTTTTCATGTAATACAAGCGATCTGCAAAATGAATAGATTTATTTTGCAATATTGTAGAAGTGAGGTTAGAATAAATGTCAAATTTCAGCTCCATGGTATCACGTAAAATTTCAGCTCCATGGCCTATATGAAGTGTTCAGTGTGCTTCATGCAGAGAAACTTTTTTATCTGTGGTGGTTATTTTAAAATATTATTCTATAAAGTAGTTTAGCAATGCCGGATTACACTGCTCGATCTCCATTTCAAATTATCCAAAAAATAAAACGAAATATTCATTATTAAATATTGTATTTGCTGTTCTTTTATCAAATTTTATATACGTTAACTAATATCTAAAATACTGTTAGAATATTAAATAATTTATTAATTTATTATTTATTTTCTTTTTAGCAAAATATCAAGAAGAAATTTTGATTTTGGTCAAATTTTGACGGATTTATTTAAAATTTGGTGAAGAAAGGTTCCTAACGCCGCTGAATATGATTCTAAAATCAAATTTTTAAAATTCAAAATGGTGGATCGAATATGGCGTACAATCTTAAAAAATTTGCTTCAATATCGCTACTCAAAGGTTTTCTGGGTTACGAAATACGAATTTTAAGTCTCTCTCTCTCACTCATTCACTCATTCACCAGTCATTCTTTTTCTGACGCATATTTACCTGTAACATATTTTGTAGGTGTCTTTCATGTATTTGTAAAAAGAACTATCCACTATATACTGTAAAATATACAATATGTCTGAATATTATAATTAATCACGTGGAAAGTATAACAAACATTTTTTTTAATAATTTAATACTCCTAAAATAGTGTAATGGTCAAATAAATAAGTTATCTATATTTTTCAAAATTTAATAGAAATACTGTTTTTAATTACCCCAAATGTTCGCAATTTTAGGGGTAATGAAAAACAGATTATTATAATAATTTAAATTTGCAAAGAACAGAAACTCAAGTCAATTTCTGTTACAACATTAGTGACAAATAATAAAAAAAAATTTTGGATTTTTAAGATGATTATTTTTTAAATACCAGACCAAATACTGAAGCATTGTTAATTTGTTTCAAAACTTTTTAACGATAAGGAATTGTCTTCGTATATCCTACTGCCGAGGCGCATACATATTCCCTACAACCCATTTAGACTAAATCACATTCTGCTTAAAACAATATTGCCTAAAATGCATTCAGCCTAAATCCCATTTAACCTAAAACGCATTCAGCCTAAATATCATTAAATCTAAAACGCATTCAGCCTATATTCCATTTGACCTAAAATGCATTTACCCTAAAACCCACTTTACCTAAAATACATTCAGCCTAAAACCCAATTAACCTAAAATGCATTCAACCTCAATCCCATTTTCCCTAAAATGCATTCAGCCTAAAACCCATTTAACCTAAAAGTCATTTAGCCTAAATTGTATTCAGCCTACATTTTATTTGACCTAAAATGCATTTAGCCTAAAACCCATTTTACCTAAATTGCATTTGACCTAAAGACCATTCATCCTAAAAGTCATTCAGCCTAAACTCCATTTAACCTAAAACGCATTTAGCCTAAATCTCATTAAACCTAAAATGCATTCAGCCTGAATCCCATTTTACCTCAAAGGCTTTAAGCCTAAAACCTATTTAACCTGAAATGCATTTAGCCTAAAACCCATTTAACCTAAAATAAATTCATCCTAAATCGAATTTTACCTAAAATGCATTCACCCTAAAATCCATTTTACCTAAAATATATTCAGCATAAAACCCAATTAAGCTAAAATGCATTCAGTCTAAATCCCATTTTACCTTTAATGCATTCAGCCATTAAGTCCATTTAACCTAAAAGTCACATAGCCTAAATCTTATTTTACCTAAAATGAATATAGCCTAAAGCCACTTGTCCTAAATCCCATTTTACCTTATTTATAATGCAAAATTTAGGTAAAATGGAATTTAGAACAAATGGTTTTAGGCTATATGCATTTTAGGTTAAATGGGTATTACGCTGGATTCATTTTAGATAAAATGGGATTTAGGTGAAATGGAATTTAGGCTTAATGACTTTTAGGTTAAATGAGATTTAGGCTGATTGCATTTTAGGTAGAATGGGATTTCGACTTAATGCATTTTAGGTAAAATGAAATTTAGGCTTAATGCATTTTCCGTTAAATTTGTTTTAGGCTGAATGTATTTTAGGTTCAATGGGTTTTAGGCTGAAGGCATTTTAGGTAAAATGAGATTTAGGCTGAATGCATTTTAGGTAAAATGAGATTTAGGCTGAATGCATTTTAGGTAGAATGACTTAGGTTAAATGGGATTTAGGCTGAACGCAATTTAGGTTAAATGAGATTAAGGCTGAATGCGTTTTAGGTTAAATGGGTTTTAGGCTATATGCATTTTAGGCTAAATGGGCTGTAGCATATATTCATGCGCCTCCTACTGTCAATCGATAATCGGAAAATTGACAAATACTCAGAACTTCTTGTAGATGGTCTGAGGTTGAAATATTGATATTGTACTTACTTAAAAGTCTGCAAATTAAGCTTAAATCTCTTTTGTTTTTAATTACCTGTTGTTTTTTATTGCCCCACTTGACCCTAAAGTAATTAATGTTCAACTTATTGAAATTATGACAGTTAAAGTAACTTTTATTTGTTTGATTTTATTTGGATACAATAATTAAAATAGTTTTAATTGTACACTTGTTTAAACTACAAATTCAGTGAGAGACTGCCAAAAGGCTTCTCCATGAAGCATAATAAGTAATGTTTTTTTTAAACAAATTATTAGCAATTTTTAATCGGTTTCGCATTTCTGTCATTTATATTCACTGAAATAATATAATGCATCATTTAATGAAAAAACATTTTTTTTATTTATTGTGAAATACGTAAAGGCTTCACCATGACGATTCTGTGATGCCCTACACAAATTTGGCGTTTTAAACGTAAAAAATCAAAAAATGAATTATAAAATTTGTTTCTGTCGTAGTGAATCTCTTGAGGGACGTCAATCGTTGCTTGTACTAAAGTATAACTTAATTCTGATTTGATTTTTATGAATTATTTTAATTTTTTAAAATGCATTTACCATGACGCACAAAACTGAAAACAAGAAAAAACATTTAAAAAAATAGAAAAAAAAAATTTTTAAAAAAATTTAATCTTATATATTAAGGGGTTAGTACCACATCTCAGTGACTTTTACTAAACATTTTTTTTTATTACAAAATTTATTTTAAACTTTTTTTACATTAAAGAAAAGGTTTCAAGCTATTAAAAAAAAATTTTATTCCTTGTATATTATGGCCGCCTGAAAATACTCCTATTTGTGATTGGCGGACACGATATCTTAAGTTTAGGTGAACTAAAAAATAAAAATCAAGTAGTTTCTTGAAAAGTAAGCTTGTCGCTATCGTATGAACCTCGATAAAATGTTTTCGGTGAAAAAAACCAAAATGGCGGAGTTTTTTCATTTTTGACCTTGTTTTTTCAATGTAAATTGTTTAAAAAATGAATAAAAAATTATAATTTTGGTTCACACGATAGCCGTATATGTGTAGAATAAGCCATCCAAATTTTAGCCCGGTCGGTGAAACAGTTTTTTTTTCTAGCATGTCCGCCAGGTCAAGAAACGTTGTTTTGAAAAAAAGCGAACTTAAAAAAACACGTTCTTTTTCAAGGAAATACCCCTTACGCATCAGAATATGCAATTTGCTGTTTAAAAATGTCTACAGCTCAAAAGTTTTGACGAAATTTGTTAACTCTGGTTCTGAAATACTCAGGATTAATTACTTTTTCGATTTTTGGCCACGATTTCAGCACTTGAAACCACTGTGGGTCGCGAAACTCTTACATTTTGTATCCCGTTTTTCTATACGTTATCCAAGTTTCCAACCAAAATAATAGTTTTCACACCATTTCCACATATTGGGCATTTCCAAGTGAGATTTACCTATCAAAAAATTAAATTAAGTTTAATGTATATTTTTCAATTCTAGGGTGAAAAATATTGTATACGTAATTTTTTATTTGAATTTTGAAAGCAAGAAAATTGATTCGTGTTGTTTTAATAACAAAATAACAATTTTTTATAAACAAATTAATTTTTTTCAAATTTGGGCGGGAAAAAAAAAATTTTTTTTCTTAAAATAAACTTAAAAATATTACAAATAAGTGAGTAAGTAAGTAAGTAAGTAAGTAAGTTTATTCAAAGATAAACGTATACACTTATTTAGAGACCCTGAGGTCCATACAAGAGGAGATCCAAAATAACATAATAACAGGCGCATATTGGTTACAATATAAAATAAAACTATAACACTATCACTTATTTAGCACGTATTCCCGATGGTTTAATAATTCGCACAATGCATTTACAAAGTTTTTAACGACTAAATAATCTGAAAACGTCAATATGCTTAGCCATTGGTCTATCGGACTATCAATTTGCTCGAGTGCAAAATACTTTTGGCGAATGTGATTATACGCAGGGCAAACTGATACCAGATGAAAAGAATCATCGTTACCGAGCTCACAAAATTTACAAATTTCTTGGTTAGTAGGGAATTCGTATTTTCTATTTTTATATATTATTCGAGAAACATGATTATTTAATAGTCTAAACTGCGCGAAAACGCTTTTGAAAGTTAGCGAAATTCGTAGTAACAAATAGGGTTGTACTTCATCATAATCATCATTTAAGGCTATGTGTGGATAGATTTGTAAACTCTTAGACTTGGTGATACTTTCATGGTCACGGATAGTTTAAAAAAGTTTGTAGTTATTTTTTAGGTACTTTACATCGGCCATCAGAGTGTCATCTGAGAGAGAATTACATGCTTCAAGCATGTTGCAATCGAGAAAAAACTGTTTTATTTGAGCACACCAGTTGTATTTAGAATTAGATGCATTTGTCGTGTATGCTAGGTCTTTAAGTCTCTCAAAACACCTCCTTGGATATCGCGAGGATTCCATGAAGAAGATTTTTTGTAACCAAGACAGCAACATACAGAAAACGCGATAGGACAATAGCAACTCACCGACCTCAATGCGCACGGCATAATTAGGAGTGTTTGTTGGTAAGTGGAGTAATCTTTTGTAAAAAGAGAGTTGAACTCTCTCAATATCACTCAGATGGCCAATGCTCCAAACCTGAGACGAGTTCAGAAGTGTGCTAAGGCACAAACCGTGGAATATTTTGGTATAAGTGTGCCATGAGTCTGCTTTGGTATTATAAATTGTTTTAATAGTTGCTCCAACTGCAACATTTGCCGAGCTTATAAATTTATTCGAAGCTGATCTAAAAGTTACAGAGCTTGTAAGAGGGACGCCGAGGTATGTAAAATCCCTGACTACTTCAATTTTTTCATCTCCATAGCTAAAAAATTTAAATCTTAGATTGTGTGGGGGGTATTTCTCGAAAATGACAATTTTAGTTTTATCAACATTTATAGTCAGACATTTCTCCTTATAATAAAGTCGCAGAGTTTCTAGCTTTTTCACAAGTTCTGTAGGTGTATCTGATAAAATAACAATGTCGTCTGCATATTCCTGCGTTGGTACCTCTGTTTTGCTATCGATGGAAAGACTTCTACATCCGTGACTTATAAAAAAGTCACTCAAGTCGTTTACAAATAGTAGGAATAGCAAAGAGCTAAGAACCTCGCCCTGCAAAAGTCCCCGAGTAACTCCAACATATCTAGTTGCGTCATTACCAACTCTTATACAAACTCTCGCGGATTCATAAAAACCCCGAAGGATATTAATGAATTTCGTGCTGATACCCAACTCATGGAGTCTCTGCCATAAGAGTGAATGTGTGACAGAATCAAACGCTCCTTTAAAATCAACAAAAATAGCGTATACTGCGCCTTTCGGGTGCCTAAGATGGATCTGAATCAAGGAAATGAGGGTGAATACGCTGTCAAAGCAACTTCTACCTTTCCTAAATCCCGACTGTGATTCAAGTATTAGATTCCTCTCATTACTCCATCCAGTCAACCGATTGCAGAGAATTTGCGTAAAAATGTTAGCCACACAATTCACGAGTGTTATGGGTCGATAATTTGAGGGATTACAATTATCCCCCTTTTTTAATAACATTGACATAGTTAACTCGCTCCAGGAGTCAGGCATCACTTTACGAGTTAATACTTTATTAAAAAGAATTTCAAGAAAGTTCAACCAGGGTTCTGGGAGTCTCTTGTAAAAGCTATAAGGAATAGAATCGGCGCCTGAGGCCTTTCCATCTTTGCATTTCAGTAGGCTTTTTTTTATTTCATACAAAGTAATATGGCAGTCAAGCATCGGATCAGATCTATCGCAAAATCTAGGGATAACAACATCTGTCGAAGAATACATGTTAATGAGGTGAATTTGCCAAGTGTCTTTATCTATATTATTACAAGTGTAGTTTTTTTGTCGGAACTTGTTTATGATGCCCCAGAAGTCCCCAGAGCTACGACTATAAAATAGAGAACTAATTACTGTTTTTTCGTAAGCTTTTTTTTTAATTTTAGTAATTCCTTAAATTCCTTCTTTAAATTTTGATAATTAATACGCGTAGAGTCGGCGAAATTCTCCGCTCTGTGTAATTCAAAAGCTGCACAAACAAGATTTCTTGCAGATCGACATTCGGCGTCATACCACGGTTTGTTTACTCCCGTTTTAGCGTGACCAGAAAAGGTTCTATTCATTCCTAAAACGCATGCGACTGATTTAATAGTATTTGTCAAAATCCGATTAACGCTGTTTACATCTTCACTATCATAGGAGGTCCATGTTTCAGCTGACATTAAAGTATAAAAGGACACTGACTTGTTTATGTCAAAAATTAATTTACAATTTTTTGAATTTTTTAAAGGCTTAGAATTTTTTACATAAGTTGGGCAAGATAGATATGCCGCAACGGGAAGGTGATCCGAAAATGTTAAAATTAGTAAGACTGCAAAATCGCTTAAAATACTCAAGCCATCTCGAGAACACCACACCAAATCGAGTACGCTTGAACCCACCACGCTTTCAAATGTTCGCTGTGCGGGGCAGTCACTAGAAGATCGTCCATTTAATAAAATGAGATCCTTGATCTCCATAAAATCTACAAATGTCCTTCCACGATTATTAGTGAACCCGTCCGAAGATTTTCGATTATCAACAAAAGAAGTTCCCAATAACATGTCAGGATGTAATTGATTAAGATCAGCGACGCGACAATTGAAATCACCACCTATTATGAGGGGTATGTTCGTGTAACTCGCAGCGATAAAACCGATGGCTTCTTCAAATTTTGATAAAAAGGTGTTCAGAGGTACGGTTGGTGAGAAGTAAACAACGCCCAATATAAATATAACATTTTTTTTAACAACTTTAACAAAAATATAGTTATCAGATAAAATAACACAAGCCTGCAAAAAAAAAATTTTTTCTGTTGTTTGAGATCGGTAAGTCATTTCCCGTAGTCTTTGATGCGCTGAATTCAAATCTGGTAACGAAACCCTCCCATCACGTCAGGATTTTGAGAAAAGTGGGGGTAAAACTCCCAAAAATCACGTTTTTGGCACTATTTGAAAATTTGTACCGAGCAATTCCGACGTGCTAGAGACTTGTCATAGAGGTTAAATTAAAGCTTGAACCCTATACTTTACGATGAGATAATGATATTGGCAACAACATGCTAAATTAACTGTCAAACATGGTTTTTTTGACAGTTGACAAGCATAAAAAATGTCTTTCACTGTCGGTAAATACAACTATTTTAAAAATTGATTGGATTCGCTTGATACTTGTTACTCGGGGGTTTTTGGGGTTGCTGAATACGAATATGTAATCAGATTTCAAAAATTCAAAATGGCGGATCCAATATGGCGGACGATTTTGTTAAAAATTGATTGGTTTCGTTTTGAACCGCCATATTGGATCCGCCATTTTGAATTTTTGTAATCTGATTACATATTCGTATTCAGCGACCCCAAAAACCCCCGAGTAACAAGTATCAAGCGAATCCAATCAATTTTTAAAATAGTTGTATTTACGGACAGTGAAAGACATATTTTATGCTTGACAACTGTCAAAAAAACCATGTTTGACAGTTAATTTAGCATGTTGTTGCCAATAACATTATATCATCGTAAAGTATAGGGTTCAAGCTTTAATATAACCTCTATAACAAGTCTCTAGCACGTCGGAATTGCTCGGTACAAATTTTCAAAAAATGACAAAAACGTGATTTTTGGGAGTTTTACCCCCACTTTTCTCAAAATCCAGACGTGATAAGAGGTTTTCGTTACCAGATTTGAATTCAGCGCATCAAAGACTACGGGAAATGACTTACCGATCTCAAACAACAGAAAATTTTTTTTTTTTTTTGCAGGCTTGTGTAATTGGGTCAAGTTTATAAAATTTTTTATCGTAACATATTAGAATGCCTCCCTTAGCTCTACCAAACAAAAAGTCCTTGATGGCAGGTTGGCAAATTGTTTGCAAATGATTAAAAAAACTTGAGAATGTTACCGTATTCGTAGTAGACCATGTTTCATAAATACATATAATATCTTCCTTTTCATATGCCTCTTCAAGATCAGAGATGTTAGAGACGCCGTAGACGTTCCAGAAGATGATCTTCGCTTTACCAGAAGTGTGCACATTGTCATGATCAGGATGATGAGGTTGTCGCTCCTCAGGGGGTACCCATTGCTATTCGTGAGTTGTATTAGATTTAGGATCTTCTTTGAGAGGAACTTGCTTTTTTACCGTATCTGGTCCAGAAAAAAAGGAATCCAATAATTTATTTTTCAAGTCAGTCTTTTTAGTAGTTCGTCCTTTACTACGTTTTGGAGTTGCAAGTTCTTCGTGGGAGGTAATTGCAGTTTGTTTTATATTAGTGGGTTTGTTTTTATTTACGTTGGATAGAAAGATGTCGGCCTCTTCCAACGATGTAACTTTTTCGTTAAGTATTAGTTTATTTCTCTTAATAAAGGCGTTTTGTCCCACATCTTTCAGCTTGTGGACATAATTCAAAATGATTTTCCTCTCTTCTTTCTCTTTTTTAGAAAGATCGTTTGCAATAAATAAGTTTAATTCTCGTAATTCGGCAGATTTTCTGAATAGAGTTTTCACCCAACGAGTAGAAATAAACTTGATTTTAATTGGACGCTTGTTTATCATTTTTCCCAATCTGAACACATCCTCAATAGCAACATCGGGAATTTTTAAATTAACTTCAGAAAAAATATTTGTGATCTTAGCCAACAATTCCTCGTTGCTTTCAGCCTCATCAGCAAGGTTGAACATAATTACATTTTTGTCACGAGCTTGTTTGTGGAGAAAGGAAACATTTTCTTGTAAGGAAGAGATATTTTCTTCCAGGTTAGTAAGTTTTGTTGAAGTTGACAAATTACTATCTTTTAAATCACCTACGTCCTTATGCAAATCATTGTGTGAGATTATAAGTGTGTTAATTTTCTCCGCCAATTTATCGATGGAATTTTGTAAAGATTTATTTTCTTCGTCACCCATTGTCTATACGATAAGTTGATTCACTCAAACTAGGGATGACTAATAAGTAGGCAAGCACTGTTTATACTTTGCACTCACACAGCTTAATATATACAGACACCAGTAATCACATATAGGGCAATAGGTAAAACAAAAACCTTAAATGCTCCAATTACACTGCACATTCCACTTGGGGTGAACAATATGATCATACACTTGGAAGTTCACAAAAATATTAATAAAGTTTATCAATGAAACAAACTTAATCAGTTCACAGATTTATAAATGCAAGCGATTCACAGGATGAAAACAAAACACGTCTATTCGCCTTGGTTTCTCGAATGGAACTCAAAATATTACAAATAAAATACAACAAGTCCCATAATGATCCGACTCTTAGTTTGATTTAAATAAATTTTATAAGTTCGTCGTGCAACTGGGTAGAATAATTTTTTAATACTAAGTGTAAAAAATATGTGTATATTAATATATATATTAATAAATAAATGTTTAATTTGATCACTGAATTGCTTTGAACATTTCGAATTATTGTACATAAACGTACGCGCGAATTGCTTCACACTTAGAGCTGGAACGACGAACTTATAAAATTGATTTAAATCAAACTAAGAGTTCGATCATTATGGGACTTATTGCATTTTATTTGTAACATTTTCAAGTTTATTTAAAGAAAAAAAAATTTTTTTTCACGCCCAAATTTGAAAAAAATTAATTTGTTTATAAAAAATTGTTATTTTGTTATTAAAAAAACACTAATCAATTTTCTTGCTAAAATAATTGTAAAGTTGACAAGAAAATAAGTATTTTATCTCTTTACATAAATTTTGTATCTTCAATATTTTGCAAACTATAAACAATTGAAAAAAGGTCTAAATTTGCAAAATCAAAATTTTGAAAATTCGTAACTCAAAAACTTGGCCTTCAAAATTCAAATAAAAAATTACGTATACAATATTTTTCACCCTAGAATTGAAAAATATACATTAAACTTAATTTAATTTTTGATAGGTAAATCTCACTTGGAAATGCCCATATATATACTAGAAGAATCTGCAGTTTTTAAAAAAATCGATTTTTTTGAAAAAAGATGTGGTACTAACCCCTTAAAGTAGCTACAGACATTTGTTTGTGATCACTAAAGTTACTTTTTCACGTTGGATTCATTATCATATGTGCAATTTGTTTCCTAAAAAACACAAGGGACATGGAATTGTCGGTTTCGTGGAGAATCACCCATATCTTAAAATTTTAACATGAATTAAAATCGTGAAATTGATATATTCCCTAATATGGAAACCTATAATAAATATAAGTGACAAGCTCTAATTGGGAAAATGTTATAATATAATTGGCTCGAGTTATACTATTAATACTTAAGTCGGTCGCAAGTTACATACAGTTAACCTTCCATTCCGCGGAAAGCAATTTGACGTTTCCGCGATAGAGGTCGTTAAAATGCTATTAGTGAGTGAACGTTCAGGGAGGTAACAACCATTTTTTTTCTTTTTTGTATTTGATATTGCGTTTACTGTTTTTGTTTTTCTATTTTAGAACTTTCTCTAATTTTAATTATTTTACACAAATTATTGATTATTATTTTAAACCATTTTGGTATTATAACATTCAATAAACTTTTATTTTCGTTGATTTCCTTAATTATTTTAATATTTTTTAAAGAAAAGTTTCGGTGAATCTTTTCATTTCTTAAAATACCTATGTCCTTATTTGTAGACGCTTTTTTATTTATCTTATTTTTAAATTTTTTTTTTTTTCCTCAAAACTCAAAACTAAGTGGCACTAAACTTTTCGGCGCTGAATTTGATGGTACGCACACAGTCATAACTCTCCCGATATAGTCCGTTCTACTCTTCCCTAATGAGTTTTCGTCGATTAGAAGTCTGCGGAATGGAAGGTTGACTGTATTTTGAAAATACTGTATTCAATTGTTACTCTAGTAGCAATTCGCACAAGGCGTCTCTCAAAGTTGAAATCTTCCAACTGACGATTTCTTTCTGCATAAATGTTTAAAATACTATTGAAAAGAAATTGAATTTAGCTTATATAAGGCGTTGTTTCCTTCCATTATTAATTATTTAAACCCGCGATAAGTGATCAAAGGAAGGTCAGATGAATAAAATATTAAAAAAAATTTTTCTATCGTCAATATGCGACGTTTCGCCGACACAGGTTTATCGACCTCATCAGGCTAAAATTTTTTATTGAAAACAAAAAACACTACAATTACACACACGTAAAAAACGGAAATAAATTAACAATTGTAATAAATAAACAATTTACCTAAAAAGTTAAAACATTACAAGTTTTAACTAGTCAAAATTTAAAATAACATCAAGAAAATAAATATGTAGAATTCAGATTTTAAGATTTAACATTCAAGTTAGATAATACAGGAAAATAGACTTTATTCACAGAAAAGGCATCTTCTTTTTTGTCAATAGTGTGTCGAAAACAATTTATATGAATACTTTCTGAGATAATTCTTTTTCTCCAATTCTGTTCGAAGTCCAATATTTTCACATTGTCCCAATCAAAATTATGATCGAGAGACTCTTGATGGTAACAAACAACAGAATTTGGATTTTTTTTATCCCTATGTTCATTAACACATTTTAACAAAGTGCGTTTTGTTTCACCAATGTAAGACGGAGTAGGAGTGGCTACATAGAGGGCCACAAAATGGAAAAATGTGGTCAATTAGAGTGGGGAGGGGGTGGCCAAAGATCCTACAACAATGAGCATCAATAACATTTTCAATTATCGTGGATAAAATTTCGTTTCATTTCAATAAGCAATTCTGTCATAAATGGGGGGGGGCAGGGTGAAGTGGCTCCATAGAGGGCTAGATAGAGCGAAAAGGTGGTTAATGAAGGTAGAGGGGGTAGTCAAAGATCCTACAATGATGACTATCACTAATATTTTCAATTATCGTGGATAATATTTCGTTTTATTTATATAAACAATTCTGTCATCCTTGGAGGTGAGGGGTTGCTAAAAAGTATTTTGCCTTTAACAAAGTCGGGTCTATCGACATTTACAGTTATAATACGTAATGACACGTCTTACTCCGACATTTCTTGAGTTGATAGCCTCTTAGGCGTTTTCATGGTGAATATGGAACTCTCACGTAGAAAAATCAAAAAGTGCAGCAGCTAGGATTTTAAATCTTGAAAATTTGGAATCTGGGAGCCATTTAGGACAATTCCACAGTAGCCGTTTTTTGTTACATTTTCAGACTACCTGCGACTGGTTGAGGCACACTGTGAGTGAGTACAAAAAATGCAAAAAATTTAAATAATATAAATATATATATTTATTTATTTAGACCCAACGGTCCATAAACAAGATACAATTGAGCAACAAAACGAAAACAAAATCAAAATAATACGCCGTGTTATACAAGAGAAAGCGTCTGTGACGTGCTACAACAAGGCACCGCTTTATTAGGCAATATCCTCCAACATACTAGAAAACAATAAAACAAACTTTTTTATATTTGCGGCTTTAGTTGATACGAGAATTTCTTTCCAAAATGACTTGGGGCAGTCGTACAAAAGCAGTTCGGGGAAATAGGAAAGACGGATATTATTGAATTGGGGGCAAATAGTTAGAAAGTGGTGAAGATCGTTGATGTGATCATTGTAAAACAAGCAGCTATCCTCTGGGTTCAGATAGTACATTTTTTTGGCAACTATAAAACGATTGGCGTGTACACTTGATAAACGAATTTGGGCAAATATCTTTTTAACATCGAGACTCAATCTGATCCGCAAGTAATTCTGGGTTCCAGGAAATAGTTTGAGGTGGGGCCAAATTGCTAAGCCTTTCGAGGATCTTCTGGAATCCAAATCACGAGAGAGCAAAAATTTCGCGTAAGCCTGCAGGATCGTGTCTGCGCCAGTTGCAATGGAGTCCGGGTTTACCACCTCGAAACGGTCCTCCAATCCACTCTCCGTCAAAAAATGCCTTAAGTTACCGAACCAAATAATTAATTAATATATTATATAATATATAATATTATAATATAATATATACTATTCTATTATAATTATAATAAATAAATATATAATATATAATTTATATTTATATTGTATATCTGTACCCATTTTCTTGATAATTATTAACATGGAAACATTTTAAAGCGAGAAATTACACGATTTTACAGAAAAAATCAAATTTCTCAAAAAGGGACCGATGAATGATTTTGATTTTTGCTTGAAAGATCTTCTTTTTTGTTCTAGAATACGTCCCAAAAAGAAAATCTTGGTTGTTTTGACTTTTCATAATAATTGGTTTAAACTCACTGTGACAGGAGATAATAAAATTGTGGATAGTAGAGTTGGAAGATAAGGAGGACAAATATGAAGTCATTAAATTAAGGGAAAGGTTGAGAGGAAGTGGAAAGAGAATAGATGAAAATAGAACATGGAGAGAGAGAAGGATAAGGTGGTTCTTGGAAGAGAAAGCGTGGGCAGAAAGCAGGAAAGGAGGGGATGTAAGGATGGGGAGAGATTGTGCCTGGGTGGATGGAATTAGATGGAAAGTGAGGGAAGAGATAGGGGAGGTTATAAAAGTATGATTGTGTTTAGGTATGGGAAAACAAAAAATTTTTTTTAATGCTCTCACCCCCTAGGATTGTTCTACATCGAAAAAATACCCCTATTATTTTATTTTTTTATTTTTAATATTTAGATGGGGCTCAAAGCGCTCAAAGTTTCCCATGCAAAATGCATGGGAACAAAAGACTTTCTCGTAGAAATGGTATAGAACCCTTGAAAATCAATATTTTTCAATCGCCCAACTCTATTTCTCTTCAGAAGACTTCAAACAACAATGCCAAATTGTTTATTTAACAATTTTGTAATATTAACTATTTTTTATAGCGCCCCAAAAAAAACCCCATAAATTACAAAATTATGAAAAAATCGTTAAAAAATATTTTCTACCACACATGCACGAAAACCTCGTGTTTTCGTTCGCCTTAAGCGGGGCAGAACTCACAGTTTTTAGGTCAGTGAACGTTAGAGGTAAATAAACTCCCGAACAGTGAAAAAAACTCTCATCGCGCAAGCGCATTGCGGCGCGCCGCAATGCGCCTGCGCGATGAGAGTTTTTTTCACTGTTCGGAAGTTTTTTTATCTCTAACGTCACTAACCAAAAGACTGCGAGTGCTGACCCGCTAACGCGAACGAAACACGAGATTTTCGTACATATGTGATAGAAAATAGCATATGCACCTCGGGAGGCCGATTTTTTGTCTCGCACAATGTTCTCCGAACATTTGTGCTTGACAAAAAAACACGGACTTCCCTCCCTTGATGCGTAATATACTATTTTACTATTTTTATGAGAGTTTTTTTCTATATTTTGAATAAATAACATAAATATTGATTTTTAATCATTATTTCATATAATTGCTAATTTGTTTAAACAAATTATTATTATTTATTTACAACTTTTTATCAAATTGAGCTAGAGAGTTGCAACTTTTTCTTAATTTTGCAACTTATCGAGGCCATTGGAGCCAAATACAAACAAAAAATTTAAAATAATAATTTTAACAATTGTTTAAACAAATTATATTATTTATTTTCATGATTTGCGCAAATTGAGCTACAGAGTTGCAACTTTTTCTTAATTTTACAACTTATAGAGGCCATTGGAGCCAAATACGAACAAAAAATTTAAAATAATAATGTTAACGATTGTTTAAACAAATTATATTGTTTATTTTCAAGATTTGCACAAATTGAGATACAGAGTTGCAATTTTTTTTGAATTTTGCAATTTTTTGATGACTGTGAAGCCATGAACTACAAACAAACGATAAATAATAATCTTTACGATTGTTGAAACAAATTATGTTGTTTATTATTAACTTTTTATTAAATAGAGATACAGAGATGCAACTTTTTCTTAATTTTTTAACTTTTCGAGTTCAGTGAAGCCAACAACAAAACTTAAAAATAATTTTCGCAATTGTTTAAACAAATTATATTGTTTATTATCAACTTTTTATTAAATGGAGCTACAGAGATGCAACTTTTTTCAATTTTGCAACTTTTATAGGTGTATAAAAGCAAGTATTAGCAACAAAGTGAGAAAATAAATGAGAACAATTGTTTAAACAAATTTTATAGTTTATAATCAACTTTTTATGAAATAGGGCTAGAGAGTTGCAACTTTCTCTAAGATTTGCATGTTTATTTATTTTGAGAGGTAGGAATGACTGTAAGACATAATTATAATTAAGTAAAAAACTTTAGAACATTTATTTTTTTTAATATGATAAATACATGTGTTGGTTATCACATCATTTTTTCGGATAACGTTTTTTTGTTACAGCTCGTAAACTGTTTTCGGTATTTTCCTTTTGATCCTTATCTCTTGTTATTATTTTGTTAAAATCAGATAATAATTTAACGTTTCGCTGTGCATTGTCATTAATTAATTTTAGACAATTTACAATTTTTATACAAGGGTAATAATTGACATTCTGATGACATAGAGAGGGATGTTCCTCAAGAAAAGATGTTTACATTTTAGAACGTGAACAGAAGTTCATTGAATCATCGTTTATAAATCGATTGACACATTTTGGTCTTTCTAGGTTTATTCAATGAAAAGATAAAAATAAACATTATTAAATTGTTTAAACAATTGTTAACATATATTTTCTCATTTTGTTGCTAATACTTGCTTTTATACACCTATAAAAGTTGCAAAATTGAAAAAAAGTTGCATCTCTGTAGCTCCATTTAATAAAAAGTTGATAATAAACAATATAATTTGTTTAAGCAATTGCGAAAATTATTTTTAAGTTTTGTTGTTGGCTTCACTGAACTCGAAAAGTTGAAAAATTAAGGAAAAGTTGCATCTCCGTATCTCTATTTAATAAAAAGTTAATAATGAACAATATAATAAATGTAGAAGTGAGAAAAAGAGAGGATAGTGAGTAGTGAGTAAGAGCGTAAAGAGTGAATGGAAGAGAGAGAATAGTAAAAAGTAAAAGGGTGGTCGATAAAAGGGGTAAAGCCAAAATTGGCTAAAGGAACGGGAAATGGAAGCCCAGGCATATGGGGAATAACAGGTTAAAATAAGTTGAGATGGCGATTAGATTTAAGTAGATTAAGATTGTAAATAGGTAGTTATAAGAATAATATTGTAAGCGCTCGGGGGATTTTGCTTATATTTACGAATAATGGTCAGTGAAGGACCCTTAACAAGTTTCAATAGAAATCTTCCAAGCGATGCAACTTTAGGGTTAAAATTTTTCCAGCCAATTGTGTATACCTGAAAAATGACGAAAATAATTGACAAATGAAAGAAAATTCAAAAAATGACTACATCGTTACACAATTGAAAGGAATAGTTTAAAAAATTAAACAATAAATATATTAAATTTAAACAAAATAGTTGAAATATTATAGGAATAACTGTTGAAAATAATTGCAAATTGAACAACTGGATTGGAAATCGAAGAAAATAATTGAAATTGAAAAAAAAATAATAAAAAGTTGAGGAAATAAATTGAAAATTGAAGAATTAAATTAAAATTGGAAAAAATAATTGATAACTGAAACAAAAATTACAAAATGACGAAAATATTCGACAATTGAAAACAAAATAAAAAATGACTAGATTGATACACAACCGAACAAAATAATTTAAAAAATCAAAGAATAATTATATAATTTTAAGATAATAATTGAACATTGAAAAAAATTATAGAAAATATTGAAAATTGTGGCAAACAATTAATAACTGAAAGAAATAGTTGAAAAATGACGAGAATAATTAAAAAATTGATGAAAATATGTGAAAAATAACGAAAATAACTGTCAATTAAAAACAAAAAATTCGAAAAATGACTAGATTAATAACTGATAAAAATAATTGAAAAAGTTAAACAATAAATATTAAATTAAAAGAAAATAATTGCAAATTGAAAAATTAAGAAAATTGAAGGAATAATTATTGGAAATAATTGCACATTTAACAACTGGATTAAAAATCGAAAAAAATAGTTAAATTTTAAAAAAAAATAATTAAAATTTAAGAAAGCAATTAAAAATTAAAGAATTGAATTTAAATTTGTGGAATATACTTAAAAATTGAAGAATGAAAATTAAAATTGAAGAATGGAATTAAAAATCAAAGAAAATAATTAAACAATTAAATTTAAAATGAAAGAAACTTAATGATAATCGAAATAATAATAGAAAAAAGGCAAAAATAATAATAACAATTGAATTGAAATTTTAAAACAATTTTTATGAGTAAAAAAAGTAATTGAAAAAATCCGAGAATTATTAAATATTGAAGAATTAGTGGAAAATCGATAAAAATAATTGAAAATTAAAGAAATAAATTAAAAATCAAATAATTACATGAAAATATCAAGAAAATATTTGATAATTCGAAAATAAAATAACAATATGACGAAAATAATTAACTACCGTCATAGAGGGCTAGATAGAGCGAAAAGGTGGTTAATGAAGGTAGAGGGGGTAGTCAAAGATCCTACAATGATGACTATCACTAATATTTTCAATTATCGTGGATAATATTTCGTTTTATTTATATAAACAATTCTGTCATCCTTGGAGGTGAGGGGTTGCTAAAAAGTATTTTGCCTTTAACAAAGTCGGGTCTATCGACATTTACAGTTATAATACGTAATGACACGTCTTACTCCGACATTTCTTGAGTTGATAGCCTCTTAGGCGTTTTCATGGTGAATATGGAACTCTCACGTAGAAAAATCAAAAAGTGCAGCAGCTAGGATTTTAAATCTTGAAAATTTGGAATCTGGGAGCCATTTAGGACAATTCCACAGTAGCCGTTTTTTGTTACATTTTCAGACTACCTGCGACTGGTTGAGGCACACTGTGAGTGAGTACAAAAAATGCAAAAAATTTAAATAATATAAATATATATATTTATTTATTTAGACCCAACGGTCCATAAACAAGATACAATTGAGCAACAAAACGAAAACAAAATCAAAATAATACGCCGTGTTATACAAGAGAAAGCGTCTGTGACGTGCTACAACAAGGCACCGCTTTATTAGGCAATATCCTCCAACATACTAGAAAACAATAAAACAAACTTTTTTATATTTGCGGCTTTAGTTGATACGAGAATTTCTTTCCAAAATGACTTGGGGCAGTCGTACAAAAGCAGTTCGGGGAAATAGGAAAGACGGATATTATTGAATTGGGGGCAAATAGTTAGAAAGTGGTGAAGATCGTTGATGTGATCATTGTAAAACAAGCAGCTATCCTCTGGGTTCAGATAGTACATTTTTTTGGCAACTATAAAACGATTGGCGTGTACACTTGATAAACGAATTTGGGCAAATATCTTTTTAACATCGAGACTCAATCTGATCCGCAAGTAATTCTGGGTTCCAGGAAATAGCTTGAGGTGGGGCCAAATTGCTAAGCCTTTCGAGGATCTTCTGGAATCCAAATCACGAGAGAGCAAAAATTTCGCGTAAGCCTGCAGGATCGTGTCTGCGCCAGTTGCAATGGAGTCCGGGTTTACCACCTCGAAACGGTCCTCCAATCCACTCTCCGTCAAAAAATGCCTTAAGTTACCGAACCAAATAATTAATTAATATATTATATAATATATAATATTATAATATAATATATACTATTCTATTATAATTATAATAAATAAATATATAATATATAATTTATATTTATATTGTATATCTGTACCCATTTTCTTGATAATTATTAACATGGAAACATTTTAAAGCGAGAAATTACACGATTTTACAGAAAAAATCAAATTTCTCAAAAAGGGACCGATGAATGATTTTGATTTTTGCTTGAAAGATCTTCTTTTTTGTTCTAGAATACGTCCCAAAAAGAAAATCTTGGTTGTTTTGACTTTTCATAATAATTGGTTTAAACTCACTGTGACAGGAGATAATAAAATTGTGGATAGTAGAGTTGGAAGATAAGGAGGACAAATATGAAGTCATTAAATTAAGGGAAAGGTTGAGAGGAAGTGGAAAGAGAATAGATGAAAATAGAACATGGAGAGAGAGAAGGATAAGGTGGTTCTTGGAAGAGAAAGCGTGGGCAGAAAGCAGGAAAGGAGGGGATGTAAGGATGGGGAGAGATTGTGCCTGGGTGGATGGAATTAGATGGAAAGTGAGGGAAGAGATAGGGGAGGTTATAAAAGTATGATTGTGTTTAGGTATGGGAAAACAAAAAATTTTTTTTAATGCTCTCACCCCCTAGGATTGTTCTACATCGAAAAAATACCCCTATTATTTTATTTTTTTATTTTTAATATTTAGATGGGGCTCAAAGCGCTCAAAGTTTCCCATGCAAAATGCATGGGAACAAAAGACTTTCTCGTAGAAATGGTATAGAACCCTTGAAAATCAATATTTTTCAATCGCCCAACTCTATTTCTCTTCAGAAGACTTCAAACAACAATGCCAAATTGTTTATTTAACAATTTTGTAATATTAACTATTTTTTATAGCGCCCCAAAAAAAACCCCATAAATTACAAAATTATGAAAAAATCGTTAAAAAATATTTTCTACCACACATGCACGAAAACCTCGTGTTTTCGTTCGCCTTAAGCGGGGCAGAACTCACAGTTTTTAGGTCAGTGAACGTTAGAGGTAAATAAACTCCCGAACAGTGAAAAAAACTCTCATCGCGCAAGCGCATTGCGGCGCGCCGCAATGCGCCTGCGCGATGAGAGTTTTTTTCACTGTTCGGAAGTTTTTTTATCTCTAACGTCACTAACCAAAAGACTGCGAGTGCTGACCCGCTAATGCGAACGAAACACGAGATTTTCGTACATATGTGATAGAAAATAGCATATGCACCTCGGGAGGCCGATTTTTTGTCTCGCACAATGTTCTCCGAACATTTGTGCTTGACAAAAAAACACGGACTTCCCTCCCTTGATGCGTAATATACTATTTTACTATTTTTATGAGAGTTTTTTTCTATATTTTGAATAAATAACATAAATATTGATTTTTAATCATTATTTCATATAATTGCTAATTTGTTTAAACAAATTATTATTATTTATTTACAACTTTTTATCAAATTGAGCTAGAGAGTTGCAACTTTTTCTTAATTTTGCAACTTATCGAGGCCATTGGAGCCAAATACAAACAAAAAATTTAAAATAATAATTTTAACAATTGTTTAAACAAATTATATTATTTATTTTCATGATTTGCGCAAATTGAGCTACAGAGTTGCAACTTTTTCTTAATTTTACAACTTATAGAGGCCATTGGAGCCAAATACGAACAAAAAATTTAAAATAATAATGTTAACGATTGTTTAAACAAATTATATTGTTTATTTTCAAGATTTGCACAAATTGAGATACAGAGTTGCAATTTTTTTTGAATTTTGCAATTTTTTGATGACTGTGAAGCCATGAACTACAAACAAACGATAAATAATAATCTTTACGATTGTTGAAACAAATTATGTTGTTTATTATTAACTTTTTATTAAATAGAGATACAGAGATGCAACTTTTTCTTAATTTTTTAACTTTTCGAGTTCAGTGAAGCCAACAACAAAACTTAAAAATAATTTTCGCAATTGTTTAAACAAATTATATTGTTTATTATCAACTTTTTATTAAATGGAGCTACAGAGATGCAACTTTTTTCAATTTTGCAACTTTTATAGGTGTATAAAAGCAAGTATTAGCAACAAAGTGAGAAAATAAATGAGAACAATTGTTTAAACAAATTTTATAGTTTATAATCAACTTTTTATGAAATAGGGCTAGAGAGTTGCAACTTTCTCTAAGATTTGCATGTTTATTTATTTTGAGAGGTAGGAATGACTGTAAGACATAATTATAATTAAGTAAAAAACTTTAGAACATTTATTTTTTTTAATATGATAAATACATGTGTTGGTTATCACATCATTTTTTCGGATAACGTTTTTTTGTTACAGCTCGTAAACTGTTTTCGGTATTTTCCTTTTGATCCTTATCTCTTGTTATTATTTTGTTAAAATCAGATAATAATTTAACGTTTCGCTGTGCATTGTCATTAATTAATTTTAGACAATTTACAATTTTTATACAAGGGTAATAATTGACATTCTGATGACATAGAGAGGGATGTTCCTCAAGAAAAGATGTTTACATTTTAGAACGTGAACAGAAGTTCATTGAATCATCGTTTATAAATCGATTGACACATTTTGGTCTTTCTAGGTTTATTCAATGAAAAGATAAAAATAAACATTATTAAATTGTTTAAACAATTGTTAACATATATTTTCTCATTTTGTTGCTAATACTTGCTTTTATACACCTATAAAAGTTGCAAAATTGAAAAAAAGTTGCATCTCTGTAGCTCCATTTAATAAAAAGTTGATAATAAACAATATAATTTGTTTAAGCAATTGCGAAAATTATTTTTAAGTTTTGTTGTTGGCTTCACTGAACTCGAAAAGTTGAAAAATTAAGGAAAAGTTGCATCTCCGTATCTCTATTTAATAAAAAGTTAATAATGAACAATATAATAAATGTAGAAGTGAGAAAAAGAGAGGATAGTGAGTAGTGAGTAAGAGCGTAAAGAGTGAATGGAAGAGAGAGAATAGTAAAAAGTAAAAGGGTGGTCGATAAAAGGGGTAAAGCCAAAATTGGCTAAAGGAACGGGAAATGGAAGCCCAGGCATATGGGGAATAACAGGTTAAAATAAGTTGAGATGGCGATTAGATTTAAGTAGATTAAGATTGTAAATAGGTAGTTATAAGAATAATATTGTAAGCGCTCGGGGGATTTTGCTTATATTTACGAATAATGGTCAGTGAAGGACCCTTAACAAGTTTCAATAGAAATCTTCCAAGCGATGCAACTTTAGGGTTAAAATTTTTCCAGCCAATTGTGTATACCTGAAAAATGACGAAAATAATTGACAAATGAAAGAAAATTCAAAAAATGACTACATCGTTACACAATTGAAAGGAATAGTTTAAAAAATTAAACAATAAATATATTAAATTTAAACAAAATAGTTGAAATATTATAGGAATAACTGTTGAAAATAATTGCAAATTGAACAACTGGATTGGAAATCGAAGAAAATAATTGAAATTGAAAAAAAAATAATAAAAAGTTGAGGAAATAAATTGAAAATTGAAGAATTAAATTAAAATTGGAAAAAATAATTGATAACTGAAACAAAAATTACAAAATGACGAAAATATTCGACAATTGAAAACAAAATAAAAAATGACTAGATTGATACACAACCGAACAAAATAATTTAAAAAATCAAAGAATAATTATATAATTTTAAGATAATAATTGAACATTGAAAAAAATTATAGAAAATATTGAAAATTGTGGCAAACAATTAATAACTGAAAGAAATAGTTGAAAAATGACGAGAATAATTAAAAAATTGATGAAAATATGTGAAAAATAACGAAAATAACTGTCAATTAAAAACAAAAAATTCGAAAAATGACTAGATTAATAACTGATAAAAATAATTGAAAAAGTTAAACAATAAATATTAAATTAAAAGAAAATAATTGCAAATTGAAAAATTAAGAAAATTGAAGGAATAATTATTGGAAATAATTGCACATTTAACAACTGGATTAAAAATCGAAAAAAATAGTTAAATTTTAAAAAAAAATAATTAAAATTTAAGAAAGCAATTAAAAATTAAAGAATTGAATTTAAATTTGTGGAATATACTTAAAAATTGAAGAATGAAAATTAAAATTGAAGAATGGAATTAAAAATCAAAGAAAATAATTAAACAATTAAATTTAAAATGAAAGAAACTTAATGATAATCGAAATAATAATAGAAAAAAGGCAAAAATAATAATAACAATTGAATTGAAATTTTAAAACAATTTTTATGAGTAAAAAAAGTAATTGAAAAAATCCGAGAATTATTAAATATTGAAGAATTAGTGGAAAATCGATAAAAATAATTGAAAATTAAAGAAATAAATTAAAAATCAAATAATTACATGAAAATATCAAGAAAATATTTGATAATTCGAAAATAAAATAACAATATGACGAAAATAATTAACTACCGTCAAGTGGGGCTATTTTGTGCACAAAACTGCTCTTTTTCTACTCTTTGCTTGATTAAAATTCAGAATTTGAAAAAATAAAGAATTTATCTATTTAGTTATGTTGTGGACATCCTGCTAAAGGTGTCCTATAAGTTAGCCGACAAGAAAAAAAATTTTTTCTGAGTTATAGAAACTCAAAGTTATGCACAAAATAGACCCCATGATAGGGCTATTTTGTGCATCAAAGTTTGGTTATTTGAAATGGATTCAACCAATAATAAAAAATATATTACTGTGTTATTTTTAAATATTTTTGAAATTGCTTAAATTATTTGTTATTGCTAATTACCAATTTTTAGTTCTTTCTTAGAGAATTGTAGTTTTTTCTCCTTAGTATTAAACATTATATATTTTTTTAAATAAAAAAAAATTATTAATATATTTTTATATTAGATATTGTTTAAACAAATTAATGTTATTATTTCATAATTTTTTTTTTTTCCTAATTTGTAATTTGGTGTACTATTAAACAAAACAAAAAGATTTATTAGTACATAGGGGAGGGTGGTCCCAAACCGACCCCCTAAAAGGCAAAAGCCAAAAAGGTGCCAAAAACTTGTTTCATTGCTGAGGTCAAATTTTTTTTCAGTAAAGGAATCATTTTTCCATGTTTCCACTGGTTGCCGAGGCTCTGGATATTATGAAGTGGGAGATACAGAGAGAAAATCGAAAATTGACGTTTTCGACAATCTCAAAAAGGGTGGTCTGAAACCGACCCTCTATTTTTATTCCAGGAAATAGCGAAAACAACCAAAATTTTTAACTTGTATTGTAATTTGAATTAAAAACAACAAACTAGAATAAACTTAGATTACGTTTACTTTATTTAAATACATTATTTAAGGCCTTTTTCAGAATAAGAGTAAAAGAATTATCATTACAATAAAAAATGAGTGTTTTTAGTCTGATCTTAATTACAAGCTATATTATCTTAGCTTAATTATTGTTCTTTTATTAAAATACATTTATAGATATTATTTGGTAATTAAAAATAATTTAGTTACTATTACAATGCAAGAAAGGGGGGGGGGGTCGGTTTCGGACCACCCCCACTATTTTCACATAATGTCTTGCCGATAATTCATGTCAATGAAAGCGTTTGAATTTGAATATTGTGTATTAAAGTTGAGGTCACAAGCAACCAAAAAAACTTATACCTTAATTTTTCTGAACTCAATTCAACACTTTTAACTTAAATTCAAGATAGGTCATAAACAAAAAATATTGATGCAAAAAACTAACTTTACGTAAAATTCCGAGATACAATATTACCAAGAGATTATACCTATGGTCAAAATGTCAGAGTTATGAAAGTGTTCTTTTGATGGTATTCACGATTTGTCTAGTAACACGATCTCTGAGAAACAGAGGGGGGTCGGTATGGTACGAGGGGTCGGTATGGTACCACCCTCCCCTACATTAAACATTTTTTAAATAAATTATGGTTATTATTATTTAATTTTTTCTTAACTTTAAATTTAATTTTTTTTAGTATTCCTCAGGCATGCTGTATTAAACTTCAGAAAAATATAATTGTTTTGATACATTTTTATAAAAATTAAAAAATAATAACTATAATTTGTGTAAACATTTTTTAATGTAACTACTAATAAATCTTTTTTTTGTTGTTAAATAATATTCTTAATTACAACTTAGGGGAAAAAGTAAAACTGTCAATATAAGAGAAAAAAATATTATTAATTAGCAAACAGAAATTGTTAACACAATTGTTAAATTGTAAATTATTAAAAATAATTAAAATAATTTGTAAACAAATAAAGCATCGAGTTTTATTTGATGGACATTTTTGAAAAGAGTGTGATTTGCAGGTTAAATATAATTAATTTTTATAGAATTTATATTAAATTTATAAAAAAATGCATTTCTTCCACAATAATTCAATGTTTATTTCCAAGGCCTCAGCGACACTGGTAAATATTTATTAAAAAAAAATAAAAAAAATACGTGTCTTATTTTTGTATATAGAACATTTAGGGGTAGCATCAGAAAAAAAAAACATTTTATTTTTTTGGGACACCTTAATGAATATAATTTTTAGCTAAAGGTAATATTTGATTGATCTCCATTGTTAATAATAATAAAACAAAGATTTATTGATCCATAGGAGCCAAATTGTGTAGTTAAAAAAACACTAGCACATTGAATAAAAAGACATAAAGTTTTTATTGGCAACGTTACGTCAACATTTCGTTGACCTCTTCAGGCTAAAAACATAATATATAATATATTTAATAAGATTTTTTTAACACGAACTAACACACATAAGTGTAAAAAATAGAAGATTTTTACCTCGAATGGAAAAAGTTATAAAATTAAAACATCACGAGCTGTAAAATTGTCACGAGATATGTTTTCTTGTCCTAGATCAGGGACAAACTGAATTAAATTGAAAGAGAGCGAAGATTACAAATTAAACGAAAGTATACATAACATTGTAGAATCAAAACAAATAAAAGTTAAATAGCCCAAAATCAAAGAGAATTTTACGAAATTGGATCTTGTTGATAGGGCTGTGTCTCTCTCTCTCACAAGAGTTTTCATAATAAGAATATTGATTTTATTAAAAATTTACTCATTTATAATAACTATCCAATAAGTTTTGTCAACAGTTGTATTTCTGAGAGACTTAATCGCATTAGACAGAGAAAGAAAAATAACAATGGTGAATTATCTCGCCTCAAAAAATGTTTGTACGCCAAACAGCCTAAAATTGTTATTCCGTTTAAAAACACAAATTTTTATTCTAAATGTAAACACACACTAAAAAAATATAACATTTGTACCATTCCCAAAATTGTAAAATCCTTAAATAATGTTGTAAAATGAGGCAAGGATTCGACAGATAAGTGGAATAAATGTGGTGTTGTTTAAAAAATTCCGTGTAAAAATTGTAACGCTGTTTACTATGGCGAATACTATGAACGTGATTGGAGAAGACGAGTGTTGTCAGAAATGATTTTTATTAACCATGATCCGAACAGCGTTAATAAAAAAGATAATATCGACGGTTTAAATAAAACTTATAAGCAACTTTTGCAATAGAATTTTTCAATTTCGTAAAATTCTCTTTGATTTTGGGCTATTTAACTTTTATTTGTTTTGATTCTACAATGTCATGTATACTTTCGTTTAATTTGTCATCTTCGCTCTCTTTTTTTAATTCAGTTAGTTAATAAAAATAATAATAATTAATTAATTTAATTGTCCCTGACCTAGGACAAGAAAACATATCTCGTGACAATTTCACAACTCGTGGTGTTTTAATTTTATAACTTTTTCAGTTCGAGGTTAAAATCTTCTCTTTTTTACACTTATGTGTGTTAGTTCGTGTTAAAAAAATCTTATTAAATATGTTATATATTATGTTCAACAAAATGTTGACGAAACGTTGTCAATAAAGACTTTATGTCTTTATGACTTCACAATTTGGCTCCTATGGATCAATATTATCTTTGCCTTATTATAATTTTTAGCATTTTTTTAGTTTTCTTGTAAAGGAAATGTGCTTTCTATAAAAATTAAGGCTGTGCAAAAGGTTCGATACTCGAAGTCCGGTCGGGCTTACGGTTTTGAGATTTTTGCACAGTCTTACTTAATTTAATTTTTTAGTATTTTTTAGATCAGGTGCTGAAAATTTTTTGAGTACCCGATACATTTTTCATGTACCTGATAAATTTGGGCCGGGCCCGAACTAGGCCCGGCCCGACCCGACATTTCGAGCTTTTTGCACAGCCCTAATAAAAATCATTGAATTTAATGTCCTAAAATAATAAATTCAACTGCCCTGAAAAAGTCCTGGAAATGTCCTGTAATTTTAAATTAGTTTACCAGTAGACACCCTGTTTAAACAATTTGGAAAAGTGCTAAAATTAATTTGCGACGCGTTCCGGAGAAAGATACCTTAGAAACAAAAACTTAATTTTTGGATTATGATTGATTGAACTTCATTAATGGTTCCTTATTCATTATCTGAAGTCAGAAAATGTTTTTATTGGGTATTTTTCAAGTTAAGACAATTCAAACTTCAGCGGGTTGTACAGACTACCATGCGCGCTTGTCTTTTCTTTTCGCTCTCCCGTGAAATTACTGTTTTATTTCTAAGGTACCTTTTTCGGAGCGCGTCACATAAGTTAAAATAAATATATTACTAATTGTTAATGATCTTGATTTAAAAAGAAAATAGAATCGAATAACTAAAATAAAATTTATCTATGTTTCAGTGGATACCAGATGATTTATGTGGAAGGTCTGGATGTGCAGCAGCATGGGTTGGACCTAACAAATTTGGCATTTATGCTTATAAACATACAAATGGACATTCTGAAGGTTAATAAATAAAAATTGAAAGTTATTTATTATACAAGGCCTGTAAACGACACTTTACGGTACGAGTGTAATTTAGCAAAACAAAGCCACGATAATACGTAGTTAAGTTCTGCTAAATTACACGAGAACCTACGTGTCGTTTATAGATGTCATATATCATACAAAATTGTTTGTCCACTCACACCCACTGTGGGAAAATAAAGTGCCTGTGGACAAATTGATTTTTCTTCATCCCCTATCCGAAAGTACGCTCTTCCTGGACTAACTTCGCTCCAGGAACAACGACTTTTGCTGCCTGCTCGAACAGTCGGGCTCTCTGATTGGCTACGAGATTTTGTGGCTCGTTATCATTACAAAGTTCATCATGGTTCCTGTATTGTGATTTTTGACAGGAACTGTGTTTAACTTAATAACCACACAATATTTACAAAAAAAGAATAAAAACATTGTTCATTTTTAATTCTAACCTTCCAGGCAAGTATCATATCAGTCACTAAATTTTTATATTACTTAAAATAACTAAAAATATTTTTTAAATCATCTGTCAAAATGAAACAAAACAATAAATAATATTTGTCTTTGATATTTTGACACATTAAATACTGAACATTCTTCAGTATTAAAATTTGAAAAAATAAAAAATCTAGGTGACTGATAAGATACTTACCTTTTTATATGTTTTTACTTTTGTTGATGCACACCCCGACAAGTAAAATCCTCGGCTTCGCCTTGGTTTGGCAAAAGTCGGGCGGGCAGATATAATTTACAAACAAGAATTCAGCTAATCCAGGAACATTTTGCTAGACGCTTTGCAAGGTGTCCAGTAGAGCGCGCTAACACAGGCCACAAAAGTTAGAATAGTAAACAAATATGGCTGACAGCAAGTTAGCATCCGTCAACCACTGTCAACGCTTTTTTGCATATTTTTTAACGTACTTTCGGCTGGGGGCGAAGAAAAATCGTATACGACACACAGCCAGAAAGTTGGATGCCCTGGCAAGCGAGATATAAGTCCTTGGCTTATATCACGCATGCCAGGAAATCCAACTTTCCGGCCTAGTATCGTAATATACTATTTTTCCCACAATTTTTATCCGATTTCCAATTTTTTTAAAGGTAATAAAATTTTGCATTAAATGTCTGTTTCTTATTTGAAAAAAAGAATTGGTAATAATTGCAAGTATCACAGGTCGTCAGCTATTCACTTTTTTTCAATTTTGTCATCTATTTCACCTATTTTGATGATTTGTCACCTTTTTTCACCTTTTTCTGGTTAAGCCATAAAAATTCTTTGTAAATGAATCGATTTCTTTCCAACTCCGCTTTTGGCGAGGACAAAATATAATTTATTAGCATCACTGACAGAATTTTTACACCAATAATATTTACTTACAATAATTGTAACATTGTTTGGTAAATTGCAAAAATTGATATAACTAAAAACATACTTTTTTCTGTATATTGAATTTAACTTAAATCAAATACTTAAAAGACTGGTCAGACTTACAGTAAAAAACAATAAAATTAATTTTTAAAAGAGATTTCTTTAGCCATTTAATCTCAGAGAAAAAAGGAATGGTTAATTGAAAGTCAGATTCTATGTAAGCAGCTTTTTACACACCACATCTACTGTTAAAATAACGGTAGGGGGACACTTTTCCCAATGATCACTTTTCCCAAAGGTCACATTTTCCAAAATTTTATTTTTTTCCAATGGACATATTTCCCAAAATCTTTTTTCCCGCAGTGAACATATAAGATGTATTGTTTTCAAGAAGTAATCTTCTAACTTCACTGTTCTGTAATAAATAAATCATTTTTTATTCATAACCATTCGAGTTGTGTAAAAATTTTTAGTACCTAAATAAATAATCAAAAACATGTCTACAACAAATTTAGAATTCCACCTCCATTATGGAACCAATACAATTCAGTTTTGGAAGGTTTAGCTCGTACTAATAATTTGTCAGAGGGATGGCACAACCGTTTTCAAGTAGTTGTCGGTAAGCATCACCCGAGTTTGTTTGTTTTTTTCGACGAGTTGAGGAAAGAACAAGCAGATACGGAAATAATGCTTCGACAACTACAAATTGGCCAACGAATACGGAAAGGTTTAGAGAAAAGAAGAAGAAAACTTGAAGACAAAATTTTAAACATTGTTCAGCAATATGTTCAATATATTCAAAATGTAAAAATATTTTAACAAAATTAATATATATGCGGATGTAAAAAAATCTTATAATAAAACATTATTTTTTGGAATTTTTGGAATTGTGAAAAAAACCCATTGGGAAAAGTGATCATTGGGAAAAACGCCCATTGGGAAAAAAAAACTCATTGGGAAAAACGGATTGAGAAAAGCGTCTACCAATCAAAATAACACCGTTTTGTGTAAAAATAAAATTTTATTTTTTCAATGAGTTAATAACTTTTCAAAATTCAATGTTATTAAATAATTATAAGTGCATTATGTAAATCAATAATATAACAATTAAAACAGATATCTTAATAACGAATGAAAATAAAAAACTAAAACTTTATTTATTTATAAATAGAGAGAAAACACTCTGTTTTTTTAGCCTGAACGGCTTTTATAAAATAAATAAGTCAATATATAGTCCTTATTTTTTATTTACGCGTTTCGATGTAATATATCACATCCTCATCAGAACTGTAAACACATAACAATTATTATAAATCATTTAAGATTATAAGTGTACCATAAAAAATGTTTGATCTCGTACCGTTTTTTTCGTCAAATTTAAAAATTATTTAACCATTTCGCATATAAATTTTTGATTTTTGGTTAAAATAGTTTAATAAATGCGTATATCTGGAAATAAATAAAATGAAAAGTGTGTTAATATTAGAATATTTTTCATGAAGTAAATGATGATTAAATTAAAAGTAAAAATTGAAAAATATACCTTTTCATTAATAAATTTCTTATTCCTAACCTAAATATTACTCCAAAAATATTTCTTCTCAGAATTCCAAATCTTTTAAATTCCTTTAAAAAATGGTATACTTTCTTTTAAAAAATTTGGGTTTTAAAATTCAAAAAAACACTTTAAAGTTTTAATTAAAAACTTATTATTATATTATATTTAATAATAATAAGTTTTCAATTTTTATTGTCACATGTTGGAAGGTGACAGGTTAGGTGACAGGTACTAAGGTTATGTTTGTATGATCTATTGCGCAACTCTAATTTTATAGTATGGCAATTGGAATTTAAATTATATTGATTTATTTTAACAAAATATTAATTTAGATGGTAATTAAGATTTTATCAAATATAAATAAATAAGACTAAGATCTTGAACATCAGTTCTTAAATTAACAGATTTTTCACTTTTTACAATATAATACATTTCCAGAATTTTACGTTTCTCAAGATCGCTTCCTGTATTTAATATTGAGACTGTATTTAATGGAAAATTAAATTTGTGATGGTAATCTATTGAATGTTTACAAAGAGCGGTTATATCTTTTTGATTTGCTTGTTGTGTTCTGTGTTGAGATATTCTTTTCTTTAGATATTGCTTAGTCTGACCAACATATTCAGAATCGCAGTCCTTGCAAGGTATCTCATAAACAACATTACTTCTGTCAAACTTTACAACTTTATCCTTTGGCAAAATAAATAAAAACCTACTTAATTTATTAAAAGTTTCAAACACTATTGTAATATTATACTTCTTAAACATTCTAATGATGTTTGATGTAAAATCTTGTATATATAAAACACTAATTATTTTTGAAAAATCGAAATTTTTTGGTTCATTTTTACTTTTTTTGTAGCTTTCTATTCTTTTCTTTATATATTTATTTAAAAAATATGTTGGATAACCATTTTTTGCAGGGTATTGAAAACCAGTTCAAAATTTTTTCTATGATATTTTGATTCTGAAAGTTTAACTGCTCTATCAATTAATGTGTAAATAATACCAATTTTTATATTTATCTGATGATGTGATTTAAAGTTGAGATAATTACCAGACCAAGTTGGTTTTTGATACCAGTCTGTTTCTATTATATCGCTTGAAAAATCTAAAGTTAAATCTAAATAGTTTATTTTCTTATTAATAGAATGTTCAATAGTGAAATTTAAAGTATTGCCTTTTTCATTAAATCTTTGTAACAGATCTGAAATTTTATCAATTGGAA
The DNA here is from genome assembly GCA_037103525.1 of Ganaspis brasiliensis. Lineage (NCBI taxonomy): Eukaryota > Metazoa > Arthropoda > Insecta > Hymenoptera > Figitidae > Ganaspis > Ganaspis brasiliensis. The sequence goes on along the minus strand of JAZKLR010000356.1, from coordinate 645,779 downwards.
CACAAATAATTGTGTCATCAATATACCTTTTATAAAAAATTATCTCATAATCAATTTTTTCAATTATCTTGTCTTCAATATTCTGCATTACTATTTTAGCTATAAGAGGAGAAATGGGACTACCCATAGATACTCCATATTTTTGTTTATAAATTGTATCATTAAATTGGCAATAAGCATTATTTAAACAAAGCTTTCAACCCTGAATAAATTCCAAAAGAGGTAAAATTATATGTTGTCTATACGATGACCAATTATCTTTGATAATTTTAAAAACAAGATTGCAGTCTATATTGGTAAACATTGAAACCACATCGAAAGAAACTATTGTATAATCATCAGGAACTCTAACATGTTTAATTTTTTTATGAAATTCCCAAGTGTCTTTTAAACTGTTTGTTGACTTGCATGTTTCTTTTTTAAAAATGTTTTGATAAAATTTAGAAAGATTATACAATGGAGAGTTTAAAAATGAATTTATGGGACGTAAAGGAATGTTTTGCTTATGAATTTTTGGTAATCCATAAATTAAGGGTGGTATTGGTAAATTTTGGTATATGGTAAATTTATTTTATTTTTAGGGATTCTTTTCAAGTAATTGTATTATGCATGAAAAACTACTCAACAATTTAAATAGGAGCCGACTATCTACTGTTGGCAGGAGGTTGCTTTTCGAGTGATTGTTTATCGTGTTAAAGAAGTATTTAAAATGAAAAAGAGGTTAATTTTAGGCTCATTTTGCTTTTTGCATTACATACTTGAATATATTAGCTTAATTTTAACGTTAAGCATTCTATTAATAACTTTAGCCTGAAATAATTACACCTATCAGAAATTTTTACTATCTACTGTTGGGCGGTCTACCCTACTTATGTTACTTGTACACGATATGTAACTCTGTTAAAAATTTTTTTTTTTTTTTTATGTTTTAACCAGACGTCCGGGAATTTAAATTTGGCGCAGAGATCACTAACCTATATTTTGTAAATATTGCAAATTTTGTTAAGGGGTCATTCACATATCACGTGATATCTTTGGGGGAGAGAGGGGGGTAGGCAAAATATCACGGTCCATGGAAATACAATTTTTTAACAATAGAAAAAATATTACGAGGGGGGGGGGGGGGTAGGGGGTTCAAATTAGCCAATATTTGTATCACGTAATATGTGAATGACCCCTAAAATGAATTGTTTCTGTTAAATTTTAACAATTAATTCCACTTAATGTGTTGAAACGGGCGATATAGACAGTGCCTAAATATAATGCTATATCAGGCATATTATAAATGTCAAAGTGATAGTGTTCAAGTGACAGGAACAAACCAATCTCACATTTTCTCACCGTTTTTGACTTTTTATCGAGCGAGGTAAGATTAAACTCAAAAAAGCAAATTAATTAAAGATTAAAAATTTTCTAATGAAGCCTTGTGTTTTTTCCATTTTGTTTAGATGTGTCTAATTTTTTAGAGAAAAATTAGTAAAGTGAACATATTTTTAGAGAAGGAGGAGAAAGTGTTTGATAACCCTTACCAAGTTTCTCCTTCCAACACCTAATAATAGTCAATTATAATGCATAGTTAATTAATACATTAATACATAAAATCATAAAAATAAAATCCACTTATACAATTTTACAATAAAATTATTTTTACTTAAAATATGTGGTAAATTCAAAACAAACATTCTGTACCAATTCTACTCTCTAAAATTAAATCAGTGAAATTTCACTGGTGAATCAGTGCAAAATTTGCTACTGACATCAATTAGTGAGATTTTCACTGATTTTTAGATAGTAGGGGAGAGTCGCCAGTTGTAAGACGGCTCCAGTTGTGAGACAGTCCATTTTTTTTAACACGAAATATAAAAAGTCTGATTGGTATACATAAAAACATTTATTTTTATACGAGCCAACTTTTGCGTGTACACCAAAGCGGATATATGTATTGTTTGTGTTAGATGCCAACACTGTGTGTGAAAATCGACTAAAAAACTTTTTTTCAATATGTGCAAAGTACTTTTTTTTTAAGTTAATTATTTGGAAAAGCTTAATGTTATGCATTTTTATTTAGTATTTTCCTTATATTTTGTAATGCAATATTGCATTGTTTCAATCTACAGTTGGAAATTTTTTCTTTTTCCTCTTTCAAAATAGTGCCAATTTCCGGTTGTAAAACACAGCAAGTCACCAGTTGTGAGACGGTGGCGCCGCCCATCTGGAATAGCCTATACTTTTCGTTATGCAGCATAAAGCGCTCTGTTCAGTTTAGTTCGTTACGTACATTTGATAACACAACAATTATTTAAAGTGTGGGAACATGAACACAATTTATTTCATTTGCCTACATTGCGACAGCGATTTCGATGAAGAAAACTGATAGTCATATTTTAAAGAATAAATGTTTTTATTAAGTATATAATAATATATGTAATATCAATATATTTAGTTATTTATATTAAACATAATGTTTCATGCGAAATTTGTTAAATTTTAGCATTTTTTTATAAGTGTCTCACAACTGGACACCTTTTTTTTTTTACTAAAAAGATGTGCTCGGAAAATTGATCATAAAATTTTTCGAGTTCATCTGAACACTACACTTTCTATGAATAAAAGTTGCGTATTTAAGTTACTTTTTGAACGGTGTATTTTATTTACGATTTCGTTTACCTATTTCCAATTTATAAGTCAAAAATAAAACCCGTCTCACAACTAGCGACTCTCCCCTACTCTTTAAATTTTGTTAAAAGTATTTAGTTTAGAAGTAATCAAGAAAATAGTAGATATAATATAAAAATGTTAAATTGTTAATAACTTTTGAACCAATCATTTTAACAAATTTTAATTAACAGGATTAGTACAAGGAAAAAAAAATATTCATGAATAAGTACGGAATTTATTCATAAGTTTGGGGTAATAGAGAAAATTTGACGATTCTTGATGTGCTTTTATTAACAATTAAAGAAAATTCAGAAGAAATTGCGGAACAGTAATGTAGAAACTAAAATATGGTTCAGCACTTTATATGTAGCGCACTGCAAGCCGTTGCTCGTATATAACGTATATGTAAAGACTTGTAACTGCGTCAGTGACCTAGTGGATACAGCGGGCGGCTTTAGAGTGAGAGGTCGCGAGTTTGAGTCTTCCAACTTCGGATTTTTCTATTTCAGATTTTAAAATATTTCATTTAAATCACCAATCTACAGGTAAATGGTATGTTTAAAATCAGACCGAAAGAAGTCAAAATATAAATTTAATTTTTCATCTAATCTTTAAAAAATTTTCAGGAACTAGTTCATTATTTACCTAAAATATTTAGGTTTGAATTAGTACTAAATTTTCTTCCTTGCCCCAAACTAAAGTACAAAGTTCATGAATATTTAAGAAATTATTTTTTTCCGTGTAGAGAATATATTTTAAAGATCAGAATGGGCAATTGTTTGTCATATATTAAAATAGGAGATTACTTAAAGGAAAAACACAAAGCGGCAAGGAAAAATTAAATAACAGAGTACATTAAAATGTCGAGTTTATTATAAAATAGAAATTAACACATTTCGAAACGAAGGTTCGTCGTAGACTGAATATTGCACGTACAATCCTATTGTAATCCCAGATAAAGGGAGAAGACGTTACTTAAGAAATAATATGACTAATTCTTAGATTATTTTATTTTAGATTATTTATTATTTATTAAATAATTATTAATTATTTATTATTTTTTAAATGTAAAAGTCACATAGAATATATTTTATTATAAACCAATTTTTAACAAATAAAAGCTATCACACACATGGTGGATTTTATGTCAACTCATAACAAGATTTTTTTGATGGAATGGGATTCGGCTATAAATGGGCTTAAATAATACTAATTGTAGTAAGAATAATTGTCACCAAGTACTTTTTCAAATTTTTTTCGAAATAATGGAGATACAGGACTTTGAATTTTATAGCTAATTTTTTTTTTGCTTCTTTTTTAAGTACTATAACTTTTGTTCTAATTGTTCGGTTTTCGTTTTTAAAATGTCAAATTATTTATTTTAAAATACCCTATCAAACTGTAAAAAAACGTAAAATTTTTTTTGAGATTTTTTTTGTATTTTTAAATACGTGGATTTTGATTTTTTTATTTTTTGGGAAAAAGAAGCTACAAGTGTAATATACATATCCTGTAAGTTTCATCATGGTAGCGCCATTAGTTTTCGAAAAGCCGAATAAGTTCTAGAACAATTTTGGTTATTTTTTAGCAGTTTTTTCGCCTTTTTCGATGGGTTTCAACTAATTTCAACCCAAAAGTGCTAGCATATCTCGGTTCTTTTTTTATTCTGTTTCTGGCATGCCTTCTGATGATTTAAAGCAAAAAATGCAAAAAAATCGGTTTGTCCCATTTTAAAAAAACCTACATTTTTGTTTTTTAAAGAGGTTTCATCAACATATTTTGGCGAAAATTTGTACAAATAAAGATCCCCTATTGGAAATCCCCACAAAGATTCCTGAAAGGTTTCCACATAGGAACCTACTTAGGTTCCTATGTAGGATCCTACGTAGTGACCTACAATCCATCCTCTCAAGAGTGTCTTGTAAGTAAAGACATAGGCTCTTATGTAGGAACCTAAGTAGAAACCTATAAAATATAGGGATAGGCTCTTAAAATCATCGAAAATCTTACTTGATGCGCACTAAGATTTTAGGTTTTCTATAGCTCCTACATCTGCGCACTAATTTTTTTCTTGAAAATTAAGCTCATAGAAATGTATTATGCTTTAAAATTATGAGTTTTTGATTTAAAAAAAACAGCGTCTTTAAAAACATGTTTTAGCTACTTAGGTTCCTACATAAGATCTTGCATATGATCTCTACATAGGATCTATGTCATTACTTACAGGATACTCTTGAGAGGATGGATTGTAGGTCCCTACGTAGGATCCTGTATAGGAACCTAAGTAGGTTTCTATGTGGAAACGTTTCAGGGACCTTTGTGGGAATTTCCAATAATCGATTATATCGATTTAAGTCATTTAAAATGGTGCAGAAAATAGGTCCTCAGTGTTGAAGATCTTGCAGTTATCTGTAACCCATCAAACTTGATGAAAAACTGAAAAGTTGGTATAAAATTTATATTTTTGAATATTACTCCCTCCCAGTTTACATAAACTCAAGAGTTTATGGGTGATTATTTCTCAAACGTCCCATCTCAAAATTAAAAGTTTTGGGATTAGCTTTATACTTTGGTAAATTGTTGTCCTGTACGAAGGAAACATATCCCTAAAATATTAACTTGTTTTTTAAAAATTTGTAGAAAGTAGGGGGGGGGGGGGTTGAATTTTTGTTATTTTATGTTACCTTGTGATTTTCAAATCTGTGTAACTTTAAAAAACTTTATGAATTTTAATTTTTATATAGTGAATTTTAAAGCATTTTTCATGCATTTTTTCATACTTATAACAAATTTTTCAAAAATAAAACATTTCTTCCCTTATTTTCAAAATTAACATTTGTTTTTCATTTTTTACCCATTTGGATGATTTTCATTTTTCTTATTTTGTTTTCATTCAGAAGCTGAGATTGTTTTCTATGAAATATATGAATTTGAAAATGGAACGGCAATAAGTTTGAGAGAAAATTAATAACAAACGAAGCGGCACGCACGTGTCACTGACGCTGTTGACCACTCCGCACCGTGGCACAGTGATGTAAATCAAGAAAATGAGTTTCAAAAGGTTCTACAACCTGCAATTGTTGACTGATCTCAATTTTTTATTTTTTTTTTATTTTAAAGAAGAATAAATTTTGAAGTAAATTTCTGTACTTTTTGAAATTTTTAAATTAATAAATAATTTTTTATTTAACAAATTTGAAACAAAATTAGATTTAATATCAAATTTAAATTTTCTTCATTCCAAGACGTATATTATATTTAAAATGCACTTTTATTTAAAGTTAACTCATAAAAGACAAATACAGTACTCTCTCACTAAGTGACCGAAAATGGGGCTGTAGGGGAATAAAATGGTTACTTATCGAGAGCCCCCACTCTCTATTGCATTATATGTAGATTTCATGTAAAACAATTGAATGTAAATAAACTCGAAAACGAAATGGTTCGCGGCAAATTTAAAATGACTGAAGAGAATATTTAAAAAATGTTTAGATATCTTTGTTTCCTGAAAATTAAGAATAAGGAAAAATAAAATTAAGGAGAGTCACTTGTTAACTTTTAACCCTTTTGTAGGTATTAATAATGTTTTTTAAAATATATATAGTTTAGAGATCTAAAATTACCGTATCATAAAAAAAATAGGAATATAATTTTGACTAGCTTAGCATCTGTATTCTTTAAAAAATTGTAATGTTTGAAATTTAAACTTCTTCCACAATTTTTATAGGCTTGTTTTAGAATTCTGAAAACATTACTTTTTGGATTTTAAAAACTTGTGATTTTTTACAAAAATAAAAATTCTAAAATCCATCAGAAAAAATGTTTTTTTTTAATTTACAACTTTGTTCAACTTAGTTTTACAACTTAGTTTCATTTTAAAACCCAAATTAATGCCGGAAAAAGAATTATCATCACTGGAACTCATAAATTTCGATGGGTTAAAATTTCATTATTAACTTGCCTAAAATATTAAAAATGTCACTACATATAAAATTACAAATTTAGTTAAAAATTGATCAACGATAAATTTTATTTTTTCTTTTAGAATTCAAATTTTTTATTGGCTACAATTATTAATTCTTTGCAAACAATCTTTATAGAGTTGACTCTTAGGTTTGTTTACGTCTATTTTTGGTTATTTAATTATCTGTCATTTTTCTAACACTTGAAGTTGCTAATTTGAAATTGACTTTCATTTTACCGCGTTTGCTATGGTGGGGAGCAAATAATGTGTGTGTAAAAATATGTGTGAAGGGGAACGGCTACTTACTGAGCGGGCACTTAGTGAGAGAGTACTGTAGTTAAGTTACTGTGACATGTAATAATATAAAGTATTAACAGTAAACTATTATTAAAAAATAAACAACCTTCATTAATATAGTTGTAAGTAGCTTTTCTTAAAACAAAAAATGGAATGTATAAACTTTTAATAGGAAGATAATTTGTAAAAATGAAAAATATTTAATAATTTGTTAACAATATTTTCTGCGAACTTGATTTTGAAATTACAGTTTTCTTCTATTTCTGTCAGAAGACATACAAAAAGTATAGTGCAATTATAATTCTTATAAAAAATAAAATAATTTAGTTACTGTGATATTTGATTGTTATAAACAATCCACACATGTCCTGAATGAAAAAAAAGTTCTTCCCCGATGCCGAAAGAAAACTCTTGCATATTTTGAATCCTTTCGATTCAAAGAAACAAAATTTTAAAGGTACAAAATCGTATCCGATCCTCCTGGCTGTTTTTTATAATTTTAATGTATATTTAGTGCAGTATAATGCAAAAATTTTAGGTTATGTTATGTTTAATGTGATGTTTGTTCACTTGTTTTTTGTTTTATAAAAATTCATTTCACTTAATAAAGGCATATTTCATTTGTTAATATGACAATATTAAATTTGAGCATCGTTTTTGAACAATTAATTCGTATTTATAAACGATAGATTTTTAAATTATTATCTCTTTGTTTATATTAACAATTGTTAATATGTCCTTTTGGATTGATTCAAAAAAAATTTATCAATTATAATGCACTAAACGAACATCAAAAGTAATGAAAAACAGTCAGGAGGATATGATCTTTCTAATACATGTCTAAAAACAATTATTTATTTTTAAATTTTTTATATGATCTTTCTAATACATGTCTATAAATTACAATTTTCGTATTAAAAGATGCTACTTACAAATATTTAAAGGGATGTTTTTCATTTGTTAATAATGATTGTTTATAACAATTAAATATCACAGTAACTAGATTATTTTATTTTTATAAAAATTGTAATTGCACTATACTTTTTGTATGTCTTCTGATAGAAATAGAAGAAAACTGTCATTTCAAAATCAAGTTAGCATAAAATATTGTTAACGTATAATTGTTATAATCAATCAATTATTAAATATTTTTCACTTTTAAAAATTATCTTCTTATTAAAAGTTTATATATTCCATTTTTTGTTTTAAGAAAAGCTACGTACAACTATATTAATGAAGATTGTTTATTTTTTAATAATAATTAATTGTTTATATCATTATGCGTCACAGTAACTCAAGGAATCTCTTCAGAATTTATTCTTCTTTAAAATAAAAAAAAAGAAATTGAAATCAGTGAACAATTGCAGGTTGTAGACCCTTTTGAATCTCATTTTCTGGATTTACTTCACTGTGCCACGGTGCTGTGTAGCCAACGGCGCTGGAATCAGTGACACGGGTGTGCTGCTTCTTTTGTTATTAATTTTCTCTCAAACTTATTGTCGTTACATTTTTAAATTCATGTATTTCATAGGAAAAAAATCTCAGCTTTTCAATGAAAACCAAATAAAAAACATAAAAACCATCCAAATGAGTAAAAAATGAAAAACAAATTTTAAATTTGAAAATAAGGGAAGATATTTTTTATTTTTGAAAGCTTTGTCATAAGTACGAAAAAGTGCATAAAAAATGCTTTAAAATTCACTATATAAAGATTAAAATCCATAAAGTTATGTCAAATTTACACAGATTTGAAAATCACAAGGTAACATGAAATATCAAAAATTCAACCCCCCCCCCCCCCCACAGTGAGGAAAATTGTAAATTTTTGTGTCAAAATCGTATAACTTTTGACACAATTAAAATAATTAAACAAAAAAAAATGGGAAATGAAGCTTGAACTATACAGATTACAGGAAAAATATAGGGAAACCTTTTAAATATGTTTTGACCTATAAAAAAATTCTGCAAGCTTGGAATTTTATTTGTAAAATTGTATTTCTCTTGGACTGACAACACAAAACTGCTTTAATATGTGTCTTAATCAACCATACTTACTTATTTATTCATATTGGTTACGATTTGATGTAAAAGTTCATAAAAAAAGTGGAATATAAATTCGACATGTTTTTATACAAAAATGAAAAATGCTTTGGATTTTGACAGAACTCATGTTTTAAATGTTTTGCAGTCCCTGAATACGAATCTAAAGTCCAAATTTCAAAATTGAAAATGGCTGACTGAATATATGAAAATGCTTCGGATTTTGACAGAACTCATGTTCTAAATGTTTTTGGGGTCGCTGAACACGAATACGAAGTCCAAAATTCAAAATGTCGGACTGAAGATACGAAAAAGCTTCACATTTTGACTAAACTCTTGTTTTGCATGTTTTTGGGGTCACTTAACACAAATCTGAAGTCCAAATTTCAAAATTAAAAAGGGCGGATTTAATATGGCAGACTGAATATATGAAAAAGCTTCGGATTTTGACAGAACTCTTGTTTTACATGTTTTTGGTGTCGCTGAACACAAATCTGAAGTTTAAATTTCAAAATTCAAAATGGAGGATTCAATATGGCGGACTGAATATATGAATATATGAAAATGCTTCGGATTTTAACAGAACTCATGTTTTACATGTTTGTGGGATCGCTGAACACGAATCTGAAGACCTTTCAAAATTCAAAATGGCGGATTTAATATGGCGCACTTAATATAAGAAAATGCTTTAAATGTAGATTAAACTCATATTTTAAAGGTTCTTGCGGTTACTTAACAAGAATCGAACTTGACATTTTAATACTTAACTACTAAAATACGATTGCTTCGACTGTTTTGACGAGAATGTGATTTTATATTCCTCCTGTAAAACTTGTTCCAAAATGTGTCTCTACAATATTGCTTGCTTATAAAAGCAAAATGTCTCTAGATTTAGAGCAGCTTCACTGTTTTTGCATAGAGACATATCAAAAACATTACACTTTATATCCATGGGCAAGAATGTGTCCATCACTTCATAAATTACTGCAACATGGGTGCCAAACAGCCAAACAATTTCCCATACCAATGATTTACTATAGTGAAGATGCATTGGAATCTTGGCACAAGTTTTACAGGAAGAATATAAAATCATATTTTCGTCAAAACAGTCGAAGCAATCGTATTTTAGATGTTTTTAATTGTGCACTGTATTTATACTCGTTGAAATCTTGGGCTCACTTCGTTCGCCCTCGACTGTCACTCGTACACAAACATCGGCGTAAATAAATGGCTGCCTTTAACCAACTTGTTGCCTAATATACTATTGATACAATCATCGCCATCGGTACATGTAAGAAATTGATAGATCTTTAACTCTACATACTCTCTTGTCGTTTGTCACCATTAGGTATCGACTTCATTCATATTAAAATCAGTACCATACAGTGATAGATCTGTAAATAAAATGATGAAAATAGCTCTAAAGTTTGTGCTCCATGTGGATAAAAACTTGTCTGGGGAAGAAGTATTTAGATGATTCATTATTTGATGATTAATTATTTAGATGTAAATTTACCAGAAAATACCAGGGCCAATAATGACAAATGTGTCTGTTTTATATGTTTGACAGGCACATTTGTCATTATTGGCCTTGGTATTTTTTGGTAAATTTACATCTAAATAATTAATCATAACTGGTAATGGTCTTCTGAAATTTTGAACATCGTGTACAGAAAGAGTTTGACGGCAAGTCCCACAAATGCCAAATGGGAATCTTGGATCAGATGATTCAAAATTTTCATTTAACAATTTCTTGAGAAGATCATCGTATCTTTTTGAAATTTTAAATCCATAAAATTTTCTTCCGCCTGGGTCCGTAAATAGTCTACTTCATTACAGAATTTACTTTTGCAGTAAAGTAGATTATTTACGGACCCATCACTGTGTGGTTCTGATTTTATTATGAATGAAGCAGGCCTGACGAGACGGGGGGGTAGAGGGGACTATTTACCCCGGGTCCGGGCTACTGAGGGGGCCCGGATATCGAAGGCATAAAAAAATTATTTCCTTATTAATCTTATAAATAACTTGTGTGGAAAAATCTCAGGTTGGTCATAATATAACAAGGTTCTTGGTGGGATACTGGTGGGGCTAATTATATAAAAAATTTTGCTTAAAATTTACAAAAATTTCGAATAAGGGCTAGGTTCTATTATTGATTGCGCTAAAATAAAATTCTTTAGGACCCGATTTATTATAGGTAATTAAAGTCTGATCTATTACGATGAAAATGAGCGCTCTCTAAATTTGAATAAGTGAAAATTCACTTATATTGAGTGAAATGTCACTTATTGTAAGTCCACGGAATAAATTTATTTATTAAAATATATTCAAAAGTCGATGAAAACCAGAACATAGAGACATTTTCATAAAGCTTGAAATATTATTGCATATTTATTCATAAGCACAATAGAAAGAATCGTCAAGCAGTCGATTAAACTTAAATTCTGCTGTAGTAAAACAGAGTGAGAAATAATTGATCAATAAGTAACCAAAGGTTGTTTAGGAAATGTTCGAAATAGTTCCAAACGTTGATCTCTACCACTTAAAATTTATTCAACAGTCGAGGAGTCGAGGAAACGTAATAGTCCAAGCGGCGACCGCTAAAAACCGAGCTCATAAGGGAAATAATGCGAAAGACAATTTTAAGATAAGTTTTTGTGAGGTGATTACAAATCGGCATGGTTGCCTATGCAAAGCGTTGCAATAGACAAATGGCATGTGATTGAACATGTAAATTTTTCGAGTTAATTACCTCATAAGGGAAATTCTGCACGATAGTGCCAATTTATTCAGTTTCGGTCACTGATTACATAAAAAATTGGTTGCCTGGTCTCAGATGTGTATAACACTAGGCAACCTACTTTTTAAATAATATAAATATAATAATGAAAATTATAAATAATTAATTTCAAAAATAGTAACAATTTTTTATAAATTATTTATACAAAAGTTTATAAAGAAATCAATTAAATAATTTCAATGCTGCATTTCATTCAAAATGATCGCAGTTATTGGTTATCATAAATTTGTTATAAATTTTAAGCAATAGGAAGTCTGGATAAATAAACGATTTTTATAAACAAATTATCTATATATACCTATATATATTTTTTTTATTATAGGTACTATGAATTTTTTACAAATATTGCTTTTTACTCTTGAAAACTTGAGATGTTAGCCATGAGTAGTGGATTTCTATTGTATAGTTAAAAAAATTAGATAATATGTTTATAATTTTGTTTACGTAAATTTTTTATTTACGGAAAGCAACCTTCATTAAAATCTTTAATATTTTATAACATCGGACGATCGATTGCATGCATTTCTTATTTATAATTCTTAATTTGAACAAACATCATTCGTATATCTAAAAAAATTCGTAGTATATTTGACTACTTTTTAACTAAAGTTCTTACTTCAATAAGTCCCTAATTATTTGTTTTTAATTACGTTAAATATGAAATCTTAGTTAAGTGAACTAAGAATACCATTAACGGAACTATTCTTTGTCAATGATTTTACTACTTTCAGTAATTAACTGTTGTATTGTAGGTAATTCTACTACTTTTTACAATTGTTTGTAGTAATTGATGCATTTATAGTAATAGGTACATCTACCCTATATCTGCCCTAGCGAAAGTATCAGAATGAATTCCAATAATTTTCAATAAGTATTAATCAGTATTCTTCCGGGGCATTTCGAAATTTGTTTCCAAGCAAATCAGTTTTTATTCAAATCTAAAAATGGATGTTACTTGACCAAAAAATTCTTTCCGAATCATTCCGAAATAATCCGTTTTATTCCGAAGCTAACTCTCTTAATCTAAATTAGTGGTTTTCTACTAATGAATTAGCGAAAAATGAGGTACTATTAAAATAGTAACAATTTTACTATTTCCCTGTAGTAGAAAAGTGAGCCATGAATTTGACTAATTCATAGTAGAAAACTACTAATTCAGATTTAGAGAGAAATTTTAATCCATTTGAATCCCGTTATCTCATTCCGAATCAATCCGTTCTAATTTTAGTCAGGTTTATTCGAATATTCGGCATTATTCGGAAAGAATTTTTCGTCAAGTTACAACCATTTTTAGATTCGGATAAAAACCGATTAGCTCGGAAACAAATTTCTAAATGATCCTGAAGAATACTGATTAAAAGTTATTCAATCCAATACTTTTGCCGGGGTGTATAAAATATTTTTTACGATAAGTAAATTTACAAAAAAATATTATTTTAATCATGTATTGATCAGTAATTAATATGTGGATATTATTCTATATTAACAATTAAATGTTCATATTTTATTTTGAAAATTTTTTCAGGAAGACAATAATAAAAAAGTTTTAAACAAAGTAAAAAGATAAACGTTAAAAGATTAATATAATGTACATGTCTCCAATCTCAAGTTTTAAAGAATAAAAAGAAATATTTGTAAAAAATTCAAAATACTTATAATTAAAGGGTAATTTGTTAATAAAAGTTGTTTATTTATAACAAATTTATGATGATCAATAACCGATCATATTCAATGAAATCTATGAGCTTTGAAATTCTTAATTGAGTTCGTAATAAACTTTTGTATAAATAATTTATAAACATTGTTACTATTTTTGAAATTAATTATTTATAATTTTCATCGGAGCTTCTCAATTGCATAAAACAGCATTAACGAAAAATGCGTAGTACATTTAAAATAAAAAAATAATAATTTGATTATTACATTATTTTTAATAATTATTTATTTAAATAATTTTTACTTTTAGTAAACTATAAAACAACTATATGTCATTCAATTACCGATTCAGTCCATTTAAGTAGACTTTTTATAGACTCCGCGCTGTAGTATAGCATTGATCTGTCCTTACAATCCAGTCCGTCCTACTGCTTGCGCCGCTGCATGGTGAAAGGGACCTTAGCTGCTCTTGCGGTAAGGTCTCTTTCGGCGTGCAGCGTTAAATTTATTTAAAAAGTAGGTTGCCTAGTGTTATACACATCTGAGACCAGGCAACCAATTTTTTATGTAATCAGTGTCCGAAACTGAATAAATTGGCACTATCGTGCAGAATTTCCCTTATGAGGTAATTAACTCGAAAAAATTAATTATAAAAAAATAGGTTGCCTAGTGTTATACACATCTGAGACCAGGCAACCAATTTTTTTTGTAATCAGTGGCTCAAACTGAATAAATTGGCACCATCGTGCAGAATTTCCCTTATGAGGTAATTAACTCGAAAAATTTACATGTTCAATCACATGCCCTTTGTCTATTGCAACGCTTTGCATAGGCAACCATGCCGATTTGTAATCACCTCACAAAAACTTATCTTAAAATTGTCTTTCGCATTATTTCCCTTATGAGCTCGGTTTTTAGCGGTCGGCTCTCTACCTATAACGCCTTTTATGCTATAGTTAAGTGTCACTCATTTCAATCCAAACACTCTCGCGTATTCTTGAATGGCCGAGGGGTATAAGGCGCCTTCTCAAGTATCGTCGTACGTTAGAACCCGCGTTCGAAACCCGGTTGAAAGGTTTTTCGTTAATAAATTAAAATTTGCGTTTATATTAGGATAACATAGGAATTCTGTAAATCTGTTTCTTAATAATGTGTGAAAGTGATGAGGTGGGAAGGAAATAGTATGTGTGCGATCTAGAAAAGACGAAAAGTTCGTTAAAAAGTTGTTTGAATTTATTTTTAAAACGTCAATCTCAAATTTTCACCGACGTATTGCACGTTTTAATCGACTGTCTTTAAGTTTTAGTCGACAAGTTTAAGTTTTATACAAATGTCTCTATGTCCTGAGTTTCATCGACTATTTGAACAAAAATTTAATAAATTAATTCTTTCCGTGTGTATATGCACTTATTGAAAGAGTGGAAGACTTTTGACATCTATGTGATATAATTGACACAAAGATAAGTTATTTGTGCCAAATAAAAATATCTTTGTCTCACAGCCCACTAACTTTTTATTTGTTTAAAATAAAAAAATTAATTTGAATCAAATAAAAATTTGTAAGTAAAGAAGTTAGTAGGCTGTGAGTTAATATATTTTTTCTCTGTGTGTAATAAGTTAATTTTTACTTATTCAACTTTATATATCGTTTAATTTCAGGAAAAATGTGATAATTTGATTTTCTGTCTCTTCGATAGATTAAACAAATGGTGTAGTTAACTAGAAGCAGAGGCGTAGCTACGGATGGGCGAAGTGAGCGACCACCCAGGGCCTCGCGCCTACTTTCTATGGATTTGCGTCTTCTAGGGCCTCGAGTTCCCCAAGAATTTGTACTAAAACGGGCCTCGCGAACGTCATGCGCCCCACCCTTATATTCCACCTAGCTACGCCACTGACTAGAAGTTTGTCAGATGTACAGTACACCCAGAGAAAAATATATTAACTCACAGCCTACTAACTTTTTCATTTGAATTAAATAAATTTTTATTTATGTCAAATAAAAGTTTACTCGATTCAAATTAATTTTTTTATTTTAAGGCCGTTGGAGACACAGAGTCCGCAGAGAATCTGTAGGGGGGAGCAGTGGTTCTCAAAGACTGTCCCCATGCGTTTTGAAGACTTAGGAATTTTTCGCGACAAAGTCCAACACTTTTCCCACAAAAGAACATCGTACTGCAAATTCTATTGAAATAAAGATTCAGAAAAATACTTACTTTTGATAAATCAAGTATTTCCTGAGCTTTAGTGTCTCGAGGAAATTCGTGTGATGAAAACATCCTCCAATGATGTTCCATGTTTGGCAATTTTTTCCAATAAAACCAGACACTTTTTCCGAAAATGAAAATCGTAGTGAAAATTTATATTTAATTAGCACTTTTTCACTTATTTTGTTTTTGGCATATGAGTTTTTAAATCGCGTCAGTCTCTCGAGGACATACAAAATCACTTGACACTTCACTCACTGATTCCCACTTTGACAATTATTTTCGGCAAAATCCGACACTTTTTCCACAAATATTCATCGTAGTGAAAATTTAATTTTATCTAGCACTTTTTCACTTATTTTGTTTTTGGCATTTGAGTTTTTAAATTGCGTCAGTCTCTCGAGGAAATACAAAATCACTTGACACTTCACTCATTGATTCGGACTTTGACAATTTTTTCCGTCAAAACCCGACACTTTTTCCGCAAATGGTCATCGTAGTGTAAATTTAAATTTAATTAGCCTTTTTTCACTTTTTTTGTTTTTCGTATTTGAGTTTTTAAATCGCGTCAATCTCTCGAGAAAAGTAAATTTTTTTCAATTTCATCAATGAAAATGTCAAACAATGTAGCAGAATATAGTTTGTCGTGCGCTGTTCTGATACGGCATTTTCGGGTACTATAATTCACACGGCGCCGCCTTTGAAATTATAGACAGGCGTACATTATATTCATTATATTAATCAACCTATTTATAAAATTCAATGTTTAGATATTAATTGTAAAAATTTAATATAAAAAATTAATGTCAAGTTCCAAACATAATTTTGCTAACTTTGTACAAAAAATAAAAGTTGTTTGTTATTTGAAGTGTAATTAGCTCTATTGAAAAGACGCATTTAAAATAATTTAAACCATTCAAATGCAACAAGTACATTATTTATTGTAAATCATGCATTAATAATTTCTAAACAATTTAAATATTTTTTAAAATCTAAGAGTTGAAGGAAAAACAGTAGAGCTTATTTAGTTTATCAGAAGAATGCAACCCGACTTACAGAGGAGATGGGAAATAGATATTGTATAGGAACTGAAATAAGTGTTTCTTTTAATTTTTTAAAATTAAATAAACAGAGCATTCGATAAATATTTTATACATAACGTAAAAATTAAAGAAATAATTAAAACGCAAGAAAGGACTAAAAAAATAGTGTAATATCAAAAAAATTAAATGAACAGGAAGAAAATGGAGAAATGTTTTTTTCTTAATCTAACAAACTGTAAAAAATGTAAAAAGTAAAAAAGAATAAGTAAGTAAGTTTGTAAAAAAACTCTCAAGAAATAGACAAGATGTGAAAAGAAATTGAATAAATTTACAAAAAAATAAGTGTATTTACTTTTAAAAGTATAGAAATAATTATTAAAATTAACGTAATAAAAAGTTTAATGAATGTATAAATAAGAAAACTGTGTAATATAATATTAAATAATTTTTATAAAAAGAAGAAAATTAAAGAAAATCCTAAAAAGAACAGAGACAAATACCAAAAAAAAAATATCAAAAATACCTAAACGGAGAAAAAATTTTAAAAATGCTGTAAAAATAATAAATTATAATATAAAAATGAAAGTAAAATCTCTTAAAAATCTTGTAAGAATATTATCAAAGGAAGGATTATTGTGAATATGGAAATTAATTAATATTATTGAATTAAGATGCATTGAAATTTAAATTAATTTAAATTTAAAAGTTGGTACAAATTGGAATATGAGTTCATTGACGTTTGGAATTTATATAACTTTTAATGACTTGAAGATATACAAATCTAATATTATTTTTTGATAACTTGATACCAAAAATTTGTAAATTGTAGGTATTTTGATCATCTGTATTAATACAATTTTTTAAATTTTATAACGAATAAAATATTGAAATTTTCAAGATTCATCCACAAATTTCTGTTTTTTTATGATTTGCGATACTCTACATGCAATATTGGACATCCGGAGAATTGAAAAGTTTTTTTTTCATTTAAATCAATAACAGCCCTGTTTATAGATTACATTTATTTTATTTATTTCAAGCAATCTATACATATATCTTTGATGAATAATTTGATCTCTGTTTCCGAACTTCTATGTAAGTCGGGTTGCCTTCTTTCTCTGCACTAAATAAACCATAAGGATTTATGATGTAACTCTTAGTATTTGAGAAATAATTTAGCAAAAAAAAAGATAAAATTTTTTCCTACATAAATTTTAATTTGTAAATTTTAAATTATGCAATTCTTTATTACAATATTAAATATAATAAACAAATTAATAATGTTCTAAAACAAGTATTAAAGTAAATTTCTTATTTCTTCAAAATAAAAGAGAGAATTTTTGTTACATAATATAAATATTATATAATTTTTTTTTAATATATTGAATGTTTTAAAAATAAAATAAATTAGTTCAAAAATGATATTAGGTTAAACTACATATCTTTTAAAAATAAAATGTAAGAAACTACTTGGTAAATAAATTATATTTACTTATTTAATTTTAAATCATACATTTTTTAAACCACGTTTTTTTTCTTATAAAAAAAGAGATATACATTTGTCTGTGTAGCATAAAATACATACAATTTATTGACAACATTTTCAGAAAAAGCTGTCTCAAATTCGACCAATTCAGATAAAAATTCTAAACATGACAGTTAAATTTCAAAAATATTTGCTAACATGCCCAAGTTATTAAATATTTAACAAAAAAGATCTATAAAAACGATTTAGCATTCAAGAAAGTGCAACATTCGCAATTTACAAAACTTTTTCCACGACATTTGTAGAAAAATTTAATTTTTCTTCCGTCAATAAGCACAAAGTTTCTTATTTCTGATCTAAATTTGTTAAATATTTGATAACATGCACAAGTTATTGAATATTTAACAAAATAGACCAATAAGAACGATTTACCTATCGTGAAAGTGAAAAATTCACATTTTACAAAACTTTTTCCACGACATTTGTAGAAAAATTTAATTTTTGCTTCGGTAAATAAGCACAAAGTTTCTTATTTCTGATCTAAGTTTGTTAAATATTCGATAACATGACCAAGTTATTAAATATTTAAAAAATTAGATCTATAAAAACGTTTTAGTTTACGAGAAAGTGGAAAATTCGCAGTTTACAAAATTTTTTTCACGATATTTGTAGAAAAATTTAATTTTTGCTTCGGTCAACAAGCACAAAGTTTCTTATTTCTGATCTAAATTTGTTAAATATTCGATAACATGCCCAAGTTATTAAATATTTAACAAAAAAGATCTATAAAAACGATTTACCTATCGTGAAAGTAAAAAATTCTCATTTTACAAAACTTTTTCCACGACATTTGTAGAAAAATTTAATTTTTGCTTCGGTCAATAAGCACAAAGTTTCTTATTTCTGATCTAAATTTGTTAAATATTCGATAACATGCCCAAGTTATTAAATATTTAACAAAAAAGATCTATAAAAACGATTTAGCTTTCAAGAAAGTGCAACATTCGAAATTTACAACACTTTTTACACGACATTTGTAGAAAAATTTAATTTTTGCTTCGGTCAATAAGCACAAAGTTTCTTATTTCTGATCTAAATTTGTTAAATATTTGATAACATGCACAAATTATTGAATATTTAACAAAATCCCAGTGGGCACACATGTCCAAAAGACGTCCCTATGTCGGCTTTTATGTCCAAAAGACGTCTTAAGGACGTCTTTTGTTTTTTTTTGCCCACTGGGATAGACCAATAAGAACGATTTACCTATCGTGAAAGTGAAAAATTCTCATTTTACAAAACTTTTTCCACGACATTTGTAGAAAAATTTAATTTTTGCTTTGGTCAATAAGCACAAAGTTTCTTATTTCCGATCTCAATTTGTTAAATATTCGATAACTTGTGCATGTTATCAAATATTTAACAAATTTAGATCAGAAATAAGAAACTTTGTGCTTATTGACCGAAGCAAAAATTAAATTTTTCTACAAATGTCGTGTAAAAAGTGTTGTAAATTGCGAATGTTGCACTTTCTTGAAAGCTAAATCGTTTTTTAGATCTTTTTTGTTAAATATTTAATAACTTGGGCATGTTATCGAATATTTAACAAATTTAGATCAGAAATAAGAAACTTTGTGCTTATTGACCGAAGCAAAAATTAAATTTTTCTACAAATGTCGTGGAAAAAGTTTTGTAAAATGAGAATTTTTTACTTTCACGATAGGTAAATCGTTTTTATAGATCTTTTTTGTTAAATATTTAATAACTTGGGCATGTTATCGAATATTTAACAAATTTAGATCAGAAATAAGAAACTTTGTGCTTGTTGACCGAAGCAAAAATTAAATTTTTCTTCAAATATCGTGAAAAAAATTTTGTAAACTGCGAATTTTCCACTTTCTCGTAAACTAAAACGTTTTTATAGATCTAATTTTTTAAATATTTAATAACTTGGTCATGTTATCGAATATTTAACAAACTTAGATCAGAAATAAGAAACTTTGTGCTTATTTACCGAAGCAAAAATTAAATTTTTCTACAAATGTCGTGGAAAAAGTTTTGTAAAATGTGAATTTTTCACTTTCACGATAGGTAAATCGTTCTTATTGGTCTATTTTGTTAAATATTCAATAACTTGTGCATGTTATCAAATATTTAACAAATTTAGATCAGAAATAAGAAATAAGATATTACACTATTTTTTTAGTCCTTTCTTGCGTTTTAATTATTTCTTTAATTTTTACGTTATGTATAAAATATTTATCGAATGCTCTGTTTATTTAATTTTAAAAAATTAAAAGAAACACTTATTTCAGTTATACAATATCTATTTCCTATCTCCTCTGTAAGTCGGGTTGCATTCTTCTGATAAACTAAATAAGCTCTACTGTTTTTCCTTCAACTCTTAGATTTTAAAAAATATTTAAATTGTTTAGAAATTATTAATGCATGATTTACAATAAATAATGTACTTGTTGCATTTGAATGGTTTAAATTATTTTAAATGCGTCTTTTCAATAGAGCTAATTACACTTGAAATAACAAACAACTTTTATTTTTTGTACAAAGTTAGCAAAATTATGTTTGGAACTTGACATTAATTTTTTATATTAAATTTTTACAATTAATATCTAAACATTGAATTTTATAAATAGGTTGATTAATATAATAAATATAATGTACGCCTGTCTATAATTTCAAAGGCGGCGCCGTGTGAATTATAGTACCCGAAAATGCCGTCTCAGAACAGCGCACGACAAACTATATTCTGCTACATTGTTTGACATTTTCATTGATGAAATTGAAAAAAAATTACTTTTCTCGAGAGATTGACGCGATTTAATAACTCAAATACCAAAAACAAAAAAAGTGAAAAAAAACTAATTAAATTTAAATTTACACTACGATGACCATTTGCGGAAAAAGTGTCGGGTTTTGACGGAAAAAATTGTCAAAGTCCGAATCAATGAGTGAAGTGTCAAGTGATTTTGTATTTCCTCGAGAGACTGACGCAATTTAAAAACTCAAATGCCAAAAACAAAATAAGTGAAAAAGTGCTAGTTAAAATTAAATTTTCACTACGATGACCATTTGTGGAAAAAGTGTCGGATTTTGCCGAAAAAAATTGTCAAAGTGGAAATCAGTGAGTGAAGTGTCAAGTGATTTTGTATTTCCTCGAGAGACTGACGCGATTTAAAAACTCATATGCCAAAAACAAAATAAGTGAAAAAGTGCTAATTAAATTTAAATTTTCACTACGATTTTTATTTTCGGAAAAAGTGTCTGGTTTTATTGGAAAAAATTGCCAGACATGGAACATCATTGGAGGTTGTTTTCATCACACGAATTTCCTCGAGACACTAAAGCTCAGGAAATACTTGATTTATTAAAAGTAAGTATTTTTCTGAATCTTTATTTCAATAGAATTTGCAGTACGATGTTCTTTTGTGGGAAAAGTGTTGGACTTTGTCGCGAAAAATTCCTAAGTCTTCAAAACGCATGGGGACAGTCTTTGAGAACCACTGCTCCCCCCTACAGATTCTCTGCGGACTCTGTGTCTCCAACGGCCTTAAACAAATAAAAAGTTAGTGGTCTGTGAGACAAAGATATTTTTATTTGGCACAAATAACTTATCTTTGTGTCAAATATATCACTTCTCTGGGTGGTACTTGTTTACGAATAATAAATCTGAGAACAATGAGTTGTGTTACTTTTGAGACGTGAAGTAAAATTCACTCAAAATCACTTAATTAATATGTGATATTGAGATTCATTAAAATTCTTCTTCCCGTTAGTACTTAGTGCCATTGCTTAAACAATCACAACTGTCCACATTATCCTAATAGTGCTATTGTGACACGTTGCACCCTGAATCTAAAATCTGCCATAAACAAGCGGAAAGGTACAGTTTTTCACCGAAGCACTATTAGGCTATTGTGAACAGTTGAGACTGTTTAAGCAATATCACTAAGTACTCACGGAAAGAAAATTTTTAATAAACTTTACTATCACATATTAATTAAGTAAATTTGAGTGAATTTTACTTCATGTCTCAAAAGTAATACAATTCATTGATCTCAGATTTACTATTCGTTAAGTACATCTGACAAACTTCTAGTTAACTACATTATTGTTTAGTCTGTCAAAGAGAGTCAAAAATGTTTTGTAATTATCACTTAGCTCGTGTTAATGTCAACTAAAATCTTTTCTAAGAGACTGTAACGAGATAAAGAATATAAAGAGATTGTATTGTAACGCAGAAACCAAAATACTGAAAATATGCAAAAAAATCGAATTTTTACATTTTTAATAAAATGCTTATAACTTTGATATTTTTTAACCAAATTTGTTAAATTACCGCTCATTTTCATCGCCATAGATCAGACTTTAATTACCAATAATGAATTGGATCTTAAAAATTTTATTTTAGCGCAATCAATAATAGAATCCAGCCTTTATTCGAAATTTTTGTAAATTTGAAGCAAAATATAATCATCAATAGTGTTTAAGGGGATGATTGGATTAAAAACTACTTTATAGATGGTTGATTGAAAATTTAATTATCTTTAATTTAAAAGAAAAAATATTAAAATCCGTTATCTGGAACCGATGATATTTACATTTTAGTGAAAAAAAAATTTCGTAACGAAAAACATGAAAAAACCAAAAAGACCTTAAAAACTGTTCTACTTTCTCAATTTTGAACTTTATTTTTGGACTCAGCGGATCATTTTACATAAGAAATGAGAATTAAATGTTCTAGATCAAAAAATTTTCGAAAATTTGTAAAGTAGTGTTATTAATTAAATTATGAAACTTTTAGCAAAATTAGTGAAAATTACCTCTTGTTTTTATTATTGACCAATGTTTCATAAACTTTGTTTTTTTTAAAGTTAATTATGATTAAAACTTAAAAGTAAATTCAAGTCTATTAAAAAATAAAAAATAGAGAACATTGATTAAAATTCTGATCGGGCAATTTTTCATTAACGAACCTAAGCAAGAAATTATGAGACTATAGAATTAAACAGATTTTACTAGTCGGGTTTCAGTCGGGCTGATGTCGGATTTTATTTAAGCTTTTCTTTAAAACAACAAATGACTATTTACTGCTTGGGTTATTTTAGTAAAGAGAGACTGACCATAATCTAGAATTTTTCAGAATCACTACTTTATTCAGATATTTATAAGATCAGTTTTAGCTGAATTAATTAATATTATTTCTGTGAAGGCCAATCGTAGATAAGTAGGGCTTAGTCAGAGCTCTTGGTCATGGACTATTTGGCCGAGTGTGACGCGCCCAATCAAATCCAGACTAGGTAGCCCGACCAGTTCCCAGCTTAAAATTGGGCTGCCGTGCCAGGACCTGACCAAAACCTGAATTCAATTTCTGCACGGGAATATAAAAATGTAATTTATTACCGGTAAAAGTTTTTTACTGCATTCGTTTTCTGGATTTCCTACACATTTATAGTTTCGGTTTGATTTTTGGGCTTATGCTCCTTTCTATCAATTAGACATATATTGGAAGTTATAACTAGGTATCCTTATCTTTTAAGGCGAAGTTAGATAGAGCAGAATGGTGGATTAAAGGAATAAATTTGACCAAACAGAGCTTAATCCCATGTGAGCAGAAAATATAAACCGAAAGGAAAAAAACATGAAAGTGACAGAGGAACTGCTCTCATCTTGTCTCTCTCACTTTCATGTTTTTCGGTTTACGTTTTCTGTTCAGAGCTCAGACCCTTGCATGTGAAATAGTAGAATGGAGAAATAGAATTGAAGAATAACAAATTTTAATCGTTTTTGTTCTTCACAAACTTGTACTTCAGACCCACACGGCACCGGAAATTCCCTGAATTTTTCCTGAGTATTAGTCGACATTTCCCGAATATTCGAATTTAATTTTCAGAAAAGTTTCGTGGAAGCATTAAAATGTCCTCCAAAGGCAATATTGGTCATGAAAGTTTTCTGAAAATGTATTTCTAATTTTCAGGGAATTCCCGCAATCTAATATTCTTTCAATATTCACTGTTCATGATACGCACTGATCGAACTTGGTTTCTATGACATTTACGGATGCACAGTAGTTTTAATTTTCTAGAATTCTACAGTTGTCAAATATAACTTATAATTTTAATCAATTACCAGATCAAAAAAAATTTTGGACATTTTTTTTAACTTTCTCTGAATACTCTAGGAATATTGGACGCAGAAATTTCCTGAAAATTAGGAATACAGAAACATTCTCTGCATATTAGGTTCGAATATTCAGGAAATATCTACAAATATTCAGGGAAAATTCATGGAATTTCCGGTGCTGTGTGGCGATTAGAGTATTCTTTGCGTAGAACCACAGTTATCAAGAAAATTGGATTTCGGAGCTTTTATAGGTATCATTGTTTCCAAAATAGCACGAAAAGGACTTTTTTAACTCAATTTAAATAAAAAAAAAACTAAAATTTATTTTTATTTAATTGATATAGTTCACCCGCATTTATTTATATGAAAAATAGAATAAAAATAATAATTATTATTTAATTGTTAGTTGTCATCGTTATTATTTAATACCTATTTAAAATTGGTTCAAAAATTTTTTTGCAAAATAAGTATATGGGCCCGCAAAAATTTGGTCCCGGGCCCGAATTTTCTCTCGGCGGCCCTGCATACATATATATATATATATATATATATATATATATATATATATATGGCGTAGTAGTAGCTTTTTCGTCTATCCAATAAATTTTTTTTTAGTGCGTACCCAGAAAGAAAAGATGATTGAACAAGATTGTTAGGGATCATTGAACAAACCTGCTGCTCGATCATCCAAACCACGAAGTAGAATAAAGAGTGTAAACTTCTGTTTTCCCGAAATTAAATGCTTTGAGGCGGATTAGCAAAAGTGGCAACCCTTGCGGGAAAATTCGAAAGCTATTATTTTCCAATATGGCGGCCGTCATACGTTAATATGCCGGTTTATTTTGCAAGATAGTGTTTTTATTGTTGAAAGATTTTGTGTGAATATCTGCGTTTGATTAATATTTAGACATTGGGATTTATCATGTGACATTTTTGTAATTCATTCAAACAATTAGTGTAATAAGCAATTGGAATTGTGTAAGTAAAATTGTTGTTTAAGATAGTTGTGTTTCAAATTGCAAACATATATTTTATGTTAATGAGTATGCTTAAAAGTGATTTGTATGTATATTTTAGCAATTAGTTAATAAAAAATAGATTTTTTTTTGTCAAATAACAATGAATGTTAATATGTATGTAGGTGTAATACGTGCATGCTGAGATGCTGGCGTGTTTTGTGCCCGGTTGCAAGTCTTCGGACTCTTCAAAAAAACAGCTTAGTTCTGAAAGGAAAATTAGTTTATTTCGAGTAACAACGGTAAATATCATATTATTATAAAAGTGGAAAAATGTTCTTCAATTTTAAATAATATTATAAATATTGCTATAGGATGAAATCTTAAGAAAGTGGCAAGCTGCTATTCCAGGTGGACATCTTTTAAAAAAATGATTTTGCTCTTGTGTATTTATTTATACATATATATTCATGTCTTTCTAAAGCACGTGCACACGATTTTCGAATATTAATATCACGTAATAATTGAACAAAGTTGTCTGTATTGTCTGCTTCTGACAGCTGTTCGTAAACATATAAGGCGGCGCCATATTGGAAAATGATAGATTTCGAATTTTCCCGCAAGGGTTGCCACTTTTGCTAATCCGTTTTAAAGCATTTAATTTCGGGAAAACAGGGGTCACTTTTTTTCAAAATGGCCTAAGCAGTTTACACTCCTTATTCTACTTCGTGATCCAGACGGTACTTGGGGTAATTGAGCAATTTGTTCAATCATCCTATATACACTTTTCTCGGTTATAAGAAAAAAAGCACGATCTAATGGTTGATAAAACTGTTAAAAATAGAATATTAGAGGTAAATGTACAAAAAGCTAAAATACCAGTTCTATGTTGTAACTACTTTTTTTGTGTCAGTCTAACACTGTACAGTTGTTCATGTTGGTAACAGCTGTTTCTGGTAACATCTAAAACTTCTATACCGAGGATTCTATTACGCGCGAAGTTTGCTCTCTAAATCTGAAAAAGCGATAAGTATACGACTGATTCCAATAAGCGTATATACGCTGCTGAATCAGTGAAATTTCACTGATTACCCAGTGATTTTTCACTATTTCTACAGCGTATATGTGACTGTCCATGAGAAAACGTGCCTTAGCTCCCAAACGTCAACTTTACAGGGTTAGCGTTTAAAGTTGCAGTAATGCATTGAAACCAATGTAACGTGCCTACGCTTCTTGTTTAATAACACCAAAATTTCTTTAAAACAATAATTTTTTATTTTTTGAAATGAAAGAGCAAATAAAAACCTGTCAATTGGCATTAAAAAATCAAAATTTATTTTTTGGAGGTAAGGCACGTTTTGTCATGAACAGTCACATATACGCTAATTGGAATCAGTGCTATACTTATAGCTTTGAAACAGTGAAATTTCGCCTTTTCATACACGGAAAAAAAAATTTATTTATATTTACAAAACTTTTTTTGGACTCTTGGATACATGAAAAAGTTTTGTGAAAACTCTTATAGCAAGGTTTGTATGAATTACTAAATTTGTTCATATATATTATACTTAAATTCCGTTAATTATACAAAATGAAGCAATAGTATTTCTATCGGGGAGTTTGTAAGAATTCTAGAGGAGTTTTGTAAAATAGAACCATGCACAAAAGAAAATAGAATGACTCATCAGTTGTCTGATGAGACTGTGAACGCTTCCCCTTCTCTGGTTACTAGTAGGTGTGGTATTTTGACTGTTGTTGGTGAGATGCAAGGTGATTGGTCGAAAGTTGACGATTCGCAAACATACATACATAATTAACTTAATATTTTATTAATACCTTAAACGCAAGTAAACGCATAGAAACGAATATTTTAAAAAATCCTAGCGACGCTGAGATTCGAACCCTGATTTTCTAAACCGAACGCTAAACGCATATACGAGTCAGACGCACTACTTTGATTTTGATTTTTTAATTGTTTATTTATTTAACAGACCATAAATACATTATACATTTAACGACAACAAACAATAAAATATGTCGTTATAACAGAATGACAGATAATAAATATGCTTCACAGCAGTTTATCCAACGGGTTAGTCATAACCTCTCGTCGAATACAATTGAATTTATATTATAATCAGTACCACCTTGTTTAATAATTTCAATTTTTCTACACTATACATGTTACAATAAGTACATTTACTAGAAGAACTTCCAGATGGGAATAAAAAACTAGTATACATCTGTTAGTTCCCCTTCTCCTAAGAGGGGTGATAAAAAAAACAATAATAACAATTAATAAAACAGTTGTTCACCTTTCAGTGACTTTTCTTACATTAATTTTCGAATACGCCCATTAGGCCAGCCAATTGTAAGTTCTTTTCAAATATTCCCTATTTTTTAGTCTAAAACTTCTTGCCATGCTTGTTGAGTAAACGATTTGGATCGAGGGATCGTCTTTCATCATGTTTGCGTTATATCGAATTCTTCTGTCTCCCTTCCTGCGCGAGACGTGGTACAGTATTGGTATGTTTTCTTCGTTTTCTATGAACCCGTTTTTATCAAGATATGTAAATGTCTCAGGTGGCAGATAACCACCAAGGACTAATTTCCTCAAGTCAACATCACTTTTTCTGAAAGGCAATGATACCAGCGGGTTTACCCGGTTATCGAGGGCTCTCGCGATATGTTCGCGAATGAGTCCTACGATGAAACCGTCGACTCTGGGTATATTTGCTGCATCATATAACCTTTCATTTGATACGTTTCTTTCGTAATTGTCCTCGGCGGATCTGAACATCCTGAGGCACATCCTTAAACAGGTTCTTTCAAACACTCTAAGTCTCTCCATGGAAGCCGGTGCTATACCGTACCACATCTGGCACCCGTAAGTCATGACAGGTCTAACCAGGAGCAGGTAGCAAATTATTTTTACTTTACTGTTTAATTTTTTCGATAAAAAAATATTTTTGTTTTTAAAATAGGCTTTTCTTGCTTTATCTATTGCTATATCTATGTGATTGGTAAATTTAAGTCTGTCGTCTATAAAAACTCCTAAATACTTTACAACTCTTTTGTGAGGAATAATGCTGTCCTGCTCCTGACTTGCGCTTATTTTAAACTCTCTCCAACGTACTCTAAATTTTTTGTTTAGGTCGTCTATTAAAGCCCTAAATAGTATTGTTTCGCACTTTTGAATATTAATTTTTAATTTCCACACCGCTAAGTATCCAATTATTTTTCTAAACAATGTTTCTAGTTCATCTCTGGCCTCGGATAGGCATGCATTTATTATATATATAACTAGGTCATCAGCAAAACCAATACATTTTTTCGGACCTCCGTTGTTCATCCCAAAGCATTCGATGAGATCGCTTACATAAATATTAAATAATAACGGCGAGTTCACAGCACCTTGCTGTAAACCCCCGCTAAAGGTCAAAGCAACGCTATTATTTTTCCTATCCAGGGCTACATAGATTTTCCTATTTTTTATCATGTCGAAAATTATTTCTATCAAGTACGTTGGGAATTTCTTTTTAATCAGTTTAAAAATTAAGCCCTCCATCCAAACCGAATCGAATGCCTTCTCAACATCGATCAGGCAGGCGGCCACAAACAGTTTATTATTTATAGCCTCACTTATATCTGAGGTGAATTTTGTAACCGCGTGAATAGTTGACATTTTTGCTTTAAACCCAAATTGTTCATGGGGAATTATGTTATTCTGCTCTACGAATTTTACTATTGATCTGTTAATTTTTTTTTCAAATAGTTTACCTAGATTTAGTAGGAGACTTATAGGCCTATAACTGCTAACGCAACTAGGCTCTTTGTCTTTTTTTAGGAGGGGAATGACCTTTGCTACTTTCCAGTTCTTAGGGAAATATCGATTATTCAACGCGTTGTTAATTAATATTACTAAATTCCTTATTATTTTAGGAGGGAAATGCTTGATAGCAATGTTAGGTATTCTGTCCAAACCAAAAGATTTTTTGTTATTTAATTTATTAATCATTATACTCAGTGTGTATATCGTACAGAAATAATCACTATCAGCAGTGAATCTCGGCTTAAGCGCTGTGTTTACTTCATTAAATAATGTTAAAGGTTCTAACTGATTTGCGTTTAATTTATTTTCTAGAACGAACTCATTTACTGTCTTATTGACAATTCTCTCAAGGCCTTCACTATCTGACTTCCGTGGTGCGTTATTGATACTTGCAAAATATTTTGATAATATGTTTGCTTTCTCTTTCGGGTTTGAAACAATAATTTTTTCATTTATAATAAAAGAGTTATTAATATTTATTTTAAGATCGTTTATTAATTTATTATTATTTACCGGAATTTGTAAGTTTGGTATTAATGTTATTGCGTTGTTATTAAATATAGATTTTAGTTGCGGAAATAAATTTGCCCCGTCGTGTGGCTTGACCTTGGAAATTTTTTCGTACCAAAATTTGTTCACCGATAAATTAAATTCTTTTTTCATCTCTTTTTTAATTTTTTCCAAACATTGCTTAAGCATTTTTGATTGTTGGCTATTCTTGTTTTTGGATCTATGAATTAAGGACAGCAATTTATTTTTAACTTTTTGCATTTTTTTGATTTTATTATTAACATACCTTTCCACTGAGTCAGTTTTTTTTACTTCCGGCGTTACTTTATATAGTTCATCCGTCACGCCCGCTTCTAAAGTTTTAATAAACTCATCAATTTCACAATTTGTTAAATTTTTATTTTTAGGTATATTGAACTCTAACGCTTCTATATTATTTTGAAATTTTTTCCATTTTGTTTTAGCGAAATTAAAAACCTGTTTATTTTGGTCAATAGTAAAGATAAATTAATCTATGTTTTCTATTTTGATTTTCATAAAAAGTAACTTATGGTCACGTTCATATGGTACTACTTTAATTTTCTTATTTATTTCGTTTGTGATCTGAACTCGGACGTCACGGATCGCTATGTCCAGGAATGAACCACTCGACGGAAAGGTTGTACACTCTGGTCCCGATAGCGTCAATTTAAATTTGTGTTTATTAACATTTAGCCATTTACGCAAACTTTCTCCTTTACTATTTGAGGTCGAGTCAGCCCATAATTCATTTCTTGCGTTTAAATCGCCCTCAAATAAAAAATAATTATCAGGATTGTCTAATTGTAGTTCGTTAAATAAGGAATCCAAATCATCTGTAAAATTTGCCTTCGAATTTCCCGGAGAGTAAGCGCTTATTACAATTAGATTTTTATTACCCCGCAGTGGAACCTTAATGATAGTAGTTTCCAGATGAATAGATCCCTGTTGACTAGTAGCTTGTATATGCTCGAAATTTATCTTATTACTAATAATTATTGCTGTCCCCCTCCTTTTCCTGCCTCCCTGTCATTTCTAACTATGTGAAAGTTATCAAAATATATCTTATGCCTGCTCTTCAGCTTGGTCTCGCTTACTAGTGTTATATCTACATTATGCCTTTGTATAAACTTTTTTAAGACAAATCTCCTTTCGTTTGCCACTATCGAATTCACGTTAATTACAGCTATTGTTAATTCATTAAATTTATGTACTTTGTAATTTTTTTTAGGATTATTACTTTTGTTATTGATCATTAGTAACGTTTAATTTCTTAAATAATATATCTGTTCTTTTCGAATTGTTGGTGACTGCCTCCCTGACCTCTCCTATTTGAGATGAAATAAAATTATTTATTTGTGATGAAAATTTGGCTAATATTAATTCCAAATTTATACTTATGTCCTCGATTTTTTCACTTTGGCTTTTTGGTGGTACTGATACGCTGTTTACATGCGTGTTTACATTTACTTGCTTCACGCTCTCGTTTATTTCATTATCTTGTATTTCCTCGTAAATACTACTTTTTACAACACTTGGGTTTGTGTCAACTTTATCACTGCTGGGCAGTGTGACTTTTGCTCTGTTTACTTTATTTAATTTTTTGCTTTCTAAGTTTTTAACTATTGTTGAAAAAGAAACGTTTGGTTTAATTACATTTTCTAGAAATTTAGTTTTTTTTTTCTCTAATTACTTTATTTTTTTCTAGTCTGTC
The DNA here is from genome assembly GCA_037103525.1 of Ganaspis brasiliensis. Taxonomy (NCBI): domain Eukaryota; kingdom Metazoa; phylum Arthropoda; class Insecta; order Hymenoptera; family Figitidae; genus Ganaspis; species Ganaspis brasiliensis. The sequence continues at coordinate 614,457 of JAZKLR010000356.1, read as the reverse complement.
ATTATAGTTAAATTGAATCTCTAACAGTTTGGTACAGCCTCTATATGATGCTGGGTGCCCAAACTGTTTACAATTTGTGCAATAAGCCACACTGGATCCATCAGGCTTTGGTGGAGGTAGTTGACACTCACCCGGCTTGTGATTATCGTTACACTTTACGCACCTCGTCGGTCTATTACAATACATTGCTGTGTAACCTATGCGTTGACAATTGTAGCACTGTGTGGGTTTCGCAAAGCCAATTCTTTCCCACCATACAATCTGGTTAGCAAGTCTTGAAATGTTAGTTAATTCTCTAGATATGCTGTCGCCCGTGATCTTGACTAAAAATGCCCACCCCCCCTTTTTTGCTCTAAAGAAATCTTTTATATTAATTTTTCTGATATTAACTATCTTTACATTTTTTAGTTTTAATTTACTAATTTCTTCATTAACTTCTCTTTCGTCAAAATCACTGGCTAAGCCTTTTAGTATCCAGGAGAAAACTTTCTCCTCTCCTGGTACTTTTGAATGAAATTCTATTTTATGTTCTTTTAATATTCTATATATACTTTTAAAGTTATCGTAATCCTGTACAAAAATTGCTATTTTGCTATCTGATAAATTTCTAAATATAAAATTTTGGATGCTAATGAATTTTGTTAAAATATTTATTAACGTTGAAACTTTTTGATTGTGAACTATAAAAGGTGGCAATTTTGATTTTATATTGTTTTTTGTAACTAACTTTTCTTGTATACCTGCCTGTTGTTGATGTTGTTGCGCTGAAATCTTTTTGGTGTTTTCGTTATCCGATTCGATGTCCCCTTCTTTTTCTCTCTTTCTTTTTGTAGATTCATTTCCACTGCCTTTCCCTTCCTTTCTGTCCTTTTTTTGAGTCTGGACTTCGTCGTACTGGGATCCTTTTTTTAAAGATGTTGTTGTCTGTGTTGAGTTCTGCGATGGTACCTCCATCATCTCCTCTGTGTTAAGTGAAGCTGTCTCTTTGTTCCTGTCATCTGTCATTAATGACGTCGTTATCTCGTTTAAAGTATTGTTGTCGTTACATTCGTTAGAGTTTACCTCGTCTGCTTTGTTTATGTTTATGCTAGCCTCTGTTTTATCCGCTCGATGAGCTTCGTAAGTTGTCGGGATCTGCTCGGAACTGTCCGCCATGTTTACTCCCCTGTCGTTTGGTGTTGAAACTTTTTTTCCGTTAATTTCTGATATCAATTTTACTTTGCTCGTAATGATCATGTCGCTTTTTTTTATGCATGTTGTTAATTTATTAATTTTTTCTTCTGGATTTGTGTCCTCATCTTTAACATTTGCTGAGCTGCTGGCTGTACTTGATCGCCTCTTATTTAACGCTGCTTCCACTACTTTGTGACCCTGTCCCTTTGACAAAGTGTTTAATAGTGAGTTAATTATACTCTGATTTTTAGAATTTGCAGATAACTCCTTTAGGTTTTTAGCTATTGTGGCTTTTTCTTTTCTGCCGAGACCTTTCGCATTCTTGGTGAGGAATGTTGGCCTGCTTGAGGCTCCTGACGAAACCGGCATTTTGTGCCTTGGTGATTCATTCACCACGAGGTCTGTAAATTTCCATGCTGCTCGAGTGCCCACTTTTATTAGAAACCACTATAACTGCACTTCACACACTTGGAGTTTCTTTGCAAAATTACGAGTATAAATATTTATTGATTGATTTTTATTTCTTTTGTGTGCACTGTTTGATATTAACAAACGACACTTTACAACCGCTCCGCCCGACTTTTAGGTTAACTGACCCTTTTGCTTACTTATAACTCGCCGACGTCGAATTAAGAAGCTGATTAACTACTTGCGTACGCGGTGTTTAGTCTGTACACTGTTTTAACTTAATAAACTGTGCCAGATCAGAGATTGTCGACGCTTATGAGAAGTTAAATGTAATACAGCCGGAGCGGTGCTGGAACGTCCGTTTCACATCGGCGAACCAGCCAGACTTGGTTGGTTGGTTGGTTGGTTTTAGCCTTAGGCCCCCGAAGGTCCAATAGCCATAGAATAATCAGATGCTTCCTAGATTGTACTTCCTATATCTTATTTGGAGAAATTGTCCAGTAAATGTTGTTTCTTTCCGTATAGTCTTTCACCCGTAGTTGATTGAATACTGAAACAGGGTTTTAGGAATTGGTTTGTAGGATTTTTATTTATTTTATTTATTTGTTTATTATTATTATTTTATTTGTTTATTTATTTATTTAATTATTCATTTTTATTTTATTTATTTATTTATTTTTTAATTTATTTGTTATTATTGTTCCCTGATCTGTACCTACTACCATATTTAATGCCTATTTGTATAATATTTCTTTCTAATTATCTGTATTCCTAATACTTCCCTTATTTACACTCAAATTAAGGTTTATATATCAAATCTATATTCGAATTTGCTATCCCTAAACTCTTATTCACAGTCCGAGGTTAATTCTAATTTATAACTAAATTTGACTGCTTAAAGAATTTATTGATTTTAACAATTATGCTCTGAGTTCAATTCGCAGAGCCCCAACCGGGCCGACCATAGATGGGGTTGATTCTAATTTATAAAATTAAATTTGACTGCTTAAAGAATTTATTGATTTTAACAATTAAGCCTTGAGTTGGATTGAAACAAGCCATTCGCAGAGCCCCAACCGGGTCGACTATGGATGGAAAATTCTCCCCCAAATATCCCAGAAACTCCAGTCGTTTCGGTGAATATTTAGGACAGTCTGCAATGATATGAATTAAATCCCTGTAGTGGTGACCACATTCACATTCCATCGGCAGATTCCAGTTTAATTTCTGGAAGTGATCGGCCGTCAAAATGTGGTTGGTTCTAATCCTAGTAATCAAGTTAAAGGTCTTTCTATCTCCTTCTAATTTCCTGAACCAAGGTCTTTGCGTTTCCTCAGTGATATACTGAAAGTAGGGGTTGTTGGATCCTGCTGTTGTCCCGTAGGGCCAGCATAATTTTTTAAGACGTTTATAGTCTATCTTTATCTGCTCCCTAAGGTCAGGATAAGAAACTCCAACTGTTTTAATAAAAGGTAAGCTTAGGGTCATTTTAGCTGCCCTGTCAGCCATTTCGTTTCCCTTAATTTCCCGGTGTCCAGGTAACCAAATAAATGTTAATGTTCCTATTCCAAGTTTAGAATATTCTTCTACCAGAATAGTTGTTTTATGTAATAAGTTAGACGCCTTTGCATTGTCTATTAAAGGAATACCTATTTGTTTAATTGCTGTTCTATTGTCCGAAATTATTATTGCATTATGTATTTTTAGCCTGGTAGCTTCTCTCACAGCCTCAGTTATAGCTATGAGTTCTAAAGACAGCACCGAATGCTCGTGCGATAGCCTATATCCAAACCTATAATCATAATCCGGTATATACAGTGCTATTCCTGATCTATGCGTGTCTACGTTTCGAGATCCATCAGTGAAAATACAAGTTGAGTGCTGATAATTTTTCTCTAAAAATTCGTTCCAGACCTCCTGGGGATTATCAGCTTCTTTTGTTTCCATCCCAATGTGATAATTTACCTCTGCCTGCCAATTAATTTGCTCCCATGAAAGTGCAAGATAGCCCGGTTTAGGAGCGGTACTCAGGATTTTTATATAATCTTTTGTCATACTAAATGCTTTAAGAATCCCCACTTTATCTATGATTATGTTCCTTTTAAATCCATCTACCTGATCCACCAATTCACTTAATGATCTCGCTACCATATCGTTTGGACACTGAAATAATCTTAATATATAAGACTGAGCCGCTCTAATTCTAGAAATCTCCAAAGGAGCGAGATTGGATTCAGACAACAGGATTGTCTTGGGGGTGGTTCTCATACATCCTAATGCAGTGCGTATTCCGTCAAACATTATTAGATCAAGTTTTTTCAAATGGGTCTCGCTAGCCCTCCAAAAAAGAGGGGCTCCCCAGTTTAGACAGGAAGCAATCATGCTTTCGCACACCCTCAAGATAGATACCGGTGGTGCTCCCCATGAAACTCTTGCCAAAACTTTAATAATATTTAATGCCCTAGATGCCTTGACTGAAATCGACTTTATATGCTCGTGCCAAAGCAGTTTCGAGTCTAAATAGATACCCAAATACTTGATCACTCTTTGATTTTCCAAAACCTGATCACCGACTGCTATACTATGTGGTTCCTGCATCACCTTCCTTTTCCTGGAGAATATTATAAATTGAGTCTTAGGAAGTGAAATCTCCAGCCCAAATTCCTCCAGCCACTCGATCAACACTCTCAAGGCCTCTCGAATATTCTCCTTTGCTTCATCCAGGTCCTCCAGAGATAAATAAATTAAAATGTCATCGGCAAACATCGTTATTTTAATCCTATCTGCTAATCTCTCTTTTATTCTCCTTAGTGCTATGCTAAATAAGAAAGGTGAAAGAACACCTCCTTGTGGAACTCCTATTCCGGATTCTCTTGCCTTCTCCTTATCCAAAGAGAAATGTAGAGATCTCCTCATAATCAAGAAAGAAATAAAGTTAAGCAAACGCGTTGGAGTATCAAGTCTGATCAGCTCCTCTATTATTTTAATAGGCTTTAAAGCATTGAAAGCTCCCTTAATATCCAACGCAACAGCCACCAAAGACTTTCCCTCTCCAAAGGCCCTGTAGACATCTGAAACCAATAGTGTTACTGGCTCTAAGGATGATTTTCCCCTCCTAAACCCATATTGAAAGGGAGGAAGCCATCCTTCATTTTCCGAAAGAATTTCCAGTCGTTTATAGGTCATTTTTTCGTACAACTTGGCAAGACAGGAAGTAAGTGCAATAGGTCTAAATCCTCCTCCTGGTTTTGGAAGGAATTTTACCAATGTATCCCTCCAACTTCCTGGAAATTCGCTATTTATGTGCATGCCGTTGAATAATTCAAGAAGAGCACCACGAGCCTCTTTTGGGATTTTATTAATTATATTATACGTAATTGAGTCCAATCCTGGAGCAGAAGAAACCTTGGAACTAGACAGCGCTGAATCGAATTCCATCTTAGTGAAGGGAGCATTAAGTAGATGATCTTCCTCTTCCATCCGAAACGGTTCTAGTTGAATTGGGATATAATCCTCTCTTACTAGCGAATTCTGTAATGCAATCTGTTCTGGATCATTTGGGTCGTTGAAGGTATTATTGCCCGATGATTGTGCTTTGGAGATCATAGATTTTACTACTTTCCAAATTTTAGAGAGTCCTTCTTTGAAATTCAAACCCTCACAAAACGAGCGAAACGACGCAGACTTGATAGCTCTAAGCTTCCTTTTAACCTCATTACTAATCCTTTTATATTTTACTAGATTCTCCCTACTTTGTTCCTTTAAGTAAACATCCAGAGCCTCCCTTCTGTCACCTATCAGCTGCTCACATTCTTCCGACCACCAGAGCGGTTGGGATTTTCTTCCTCCTTTATTTTCCTTAGGAAAAAATGTCCCATTATTTAACAATTCTTCTGTTAGTTTTCCTATAAACTGGTTATATTTAGATGCATATGAAGACTGCGTTTCATTATTATTAAAATCTTTTACAATTTCAGTCTTTTTTTCCGAGAATAGAGGCCAATCTACATTTTTAATATTTAATCTATGGGTAGTCGAATTTGTCGTACCAGGTCTAACGTAAAATTCTACCACTATAGGAAGATGATCGGAATTGTATGAATCACGTACGACCGTATATTCACACCGTGAATAAATCATTGATGGTATAAATATCAAATCCAAATTATTTTCTTTATCATTAGTTATGCGTGTTGGAGTTTTGTCATTTAAGGAAACAAAGTCCAAATGATCAATAACATTTTTAATCTTATTACCTTTAGCATTTGATATAGCGTTGCCCCATGCAGGCGAGTGGGCATTGAAATCTCCGCATATCAAAGTATGTCCTGTTGAATTCTGATTTTGGAAAACCTCCATCCAGGTCTCTTGACTTGGTTCTGAATCTGGTGGGGAATAGACTACTTTAATCTGTAGAAGCACATTAATTCCTAGTATGTCTGTTTCATCGAGATCGCCCACGTCGGTAATTACCATCTGCGATTCCGTGACTATGAGTTTCTCATCAACTAGTATAGCCACCCCTCCCCCTCTACCTTGTCCTCGATCCTTTCTAAAAATCCTGTATCCCAAAATGTCTAACCTAAAATCTTGATCTAGCCAAGTTTCAGTGAGACAAATAATGTGCGGCTTAACATCATAAATGAGTGTCTCCAAACTTTGTTTTTTATTAACAATACTCCTGGCATTCCAATTTATTAGTTTTATTTTATTATAAAAATCCATGTACTTTGATTATATATAGTTCAGAGAGATATTCCTATATTTAGTACCAAATATTGGCAGGCTGCTACCCTAGATCGACCTGTTCCTATACTTGTGCACTATTTATTATTGCCAAACTTATTAATTCTATACTACAATCATATTATCTAACGGGGATATAACCCCAGCTTTTACACTTTATAGTTCCCTTTAACGAATCCTAAAATTCCATATGCATTCCCAATTTTAGTTAAACTAAATATTTCCTCTAATTATAGCTTACATTTGATTATATTTACTTATATCATTAACGACTAACATCCCTAGCCTCTATTGTATGGAATGTTAGCCAAAATTTAAGATCATATAAAATCCATTTTGTACTTAATTCACTAATCGTTACTTAAAAGTTAATAATTTATATTTAAATAAGCCTTTTAGCAAGCTACTTCTGGTATTATTTAATACTTGTCCTTAAATATTTATTTATGTAAGTTGCAGCCAATTTATCCTTCTATTTATTTAGTTTAATTTAGTTTCAGATGCAGCCTCGTATTTCAGTTCCAAGTATAACCCTACAGAAATGCTATCAGATTTTATTTAATTGAAGGACCCCTTTGTGTACTATTTTGGTCTCTGATTAAGACCCTATATTCTGTATACAAATATTCCTATTGTTATTTACTTATATCATTAACGACTGACATCCCTAGCCTCTATTGTATAGAATATTAACCAAATTTTAAAATTATATAAAATCCATTTTGTACTTAATTCACTAATAATTCCTTTAAAGTTAATAATTTATATTTAATTAAGCCTTTTAGCAAGCTACTTCTGGTATTATTTAATACTTGTCCTTAAATATTTATTTATGTAAGCTGCAGCCAATTTATCCTTCTATTTATTTTAGTTTAATTTAATTTTAGATGCAGCCTCGTATTTCAGTTCCAAGCATAACCTTACAAACATGCTATCAGATTTTATTTAATTGAAGGATCCCTTTATGTATTATTTTGGTCTCTGATTAAGACCCTATATTCTGTATACAAATATTCCTATTGTTATTTACTTATATCATTAACGACTAACATCCCTAGCCTCTATTGTATGGAATGTTAACCAAATTTTAAAATTATATAAAATCCATTTTGTACTTAATTCACTAATAATTCCTTTAAAGGTAATAATTTATATTTAATTAAGCCTTTTAGCAAGCTACTTCTGGTATTATTTAATACTTGTCCTTAAATATTTATTTATGTAAGCTGCAGCCAATTTATCCTTCTATTTATTTTAGTTTAATTTAATTTTAGATGCAGCCTCGTATTTCAGTTCCAAGCATAACCTTACAAACATGCTATCAGATTTTATTTAATTGAAGGATCCCTTTATGTATTATTTTGGTCTCTGATTAAGACCCTATATTCTGTATACAAATATTCCTATTGTTCCCAACTCAATTAATTCCATTTTGACTATATATTCATTTTATTTATTTACTTTATTTAATTTTAATTTAATTTTAATTTCAATCTTGAATATTACCTCGGATTCTAAATTCCAAGTACAACCCTAAATAAATATTATCAAATTTTATTTACTTTATTACCCCTTTATACTCTACTTTGATCACCGACCAATTAGTTAAAGCTAACAAATTTCATTTGGTTTCAGTCCACCCAATTTGCTTTTCTGATATATAATACTTGCATTTATTCATTAATATTTAATGTGTAGCTTGCAAATTAATTAATTATTTTATTTATTAAGTACAGTCCTTACCTTCAAGTTAAAGGAAATACTATATCTCTTAATCATTTCGGGTTTGTGTTGTCTTTTATTTTATAGGATCCCATAATCAATATTGATTAATTTCAACGTTCACAAAACAGTTTCCTAATTTTAATTACTTCCGAAAACTCTATATTCTATATAAACCAAAGAATTATAAATCTTTAGTTGAATTTAACAATTTCTAAACATACATATCATGACCTTAATAACCGAAACAAAACAATTATCCTAATTCATTTCCAACAAATATAATACTTCCATATTCCTATAAATTCTAAAGCTCTTTATCCTCCTCATTGTGTCGGGGTTTTTTCTTGGTTGATTCAATCCTTTCAGGCGTACTTCTAGCCGTGTGCTGTTCCTGTTCAAACTCATCCTCCTCTGGTATCTCATCAGCAATAGTCTCATTCCCCCCCCCCCCCCCCTTAACCTAGAAGAACCCTCTTTAATAATGCTCATCACCGCGTCTCTTGTTTCTTTCGACAGGGAATCAAAAAGAATCTGTTCTCTCTCAAAACTATTATCCTGGTTGACCATGGTTGATGAATGTCTTGAGCTCATGGACATGTCCATAGGCATATCATCATCATGTATTGTTGCCAGATTAAAGTCAGATTCTCTTTGAATTTGGCTATAAGTAGGAACCTTTGAGTTTTGATTAGTTTGGCTAGTTTCGTTTCGCGATTTATTTCCCTCTTCCCTGTTTCCTACTTCATTTTTGTCTCTATTTCCCATATTCCGAACCTGATTTTCCCCACTGAGAGCCATCTCAGCTAAACGATTCTGTATCTCTATTTGGTTATATCTTTCCTCAGCCTCCTGATACCCACAATAGAATTCAGCCCTTAGTTTCCTTATTTTAGCTTCCTTGATGTAAATGGGACAAATCACAGAGGAGGCCATATGTTCTCCTCCGCAATTACAACACAAGGGTTTCCTAATCCTATTTTGGCAGTCTTTAGTGTCATGGGCATTCCCACAGAACTCACATCGAGGATTCTTTGAACGACACTGTGTATTTATGTGACGGAATCTTTGGCACTTATAGCACCTTAGAGGCTGAGGAATGATCGGAGTAATTGGGAAACAAAATGAACTTAATGAAATTGAGGATGGCAGAATTCTGCCACAGTAAACTAATTCAACCACATCAGATATAGTATCCCCTATTGGGTTTCTTCGCCTGACAGATCTAATAAGTTCTTTGTCTCGATTTGAAATTCTATCCACAATGTCAGCCATTGTCTTATCGCAATCAACATCTCTTATGATACCCTTCACAGAATGAATTGAGGTAGGAATAGAAGCTCTATAATTGGCCTGCCTAAGTTCGACCGATTCCAAAATCAAGTTTGCGTCTACCCATGAAGAGCATTGTATTTTAACCTGATTAAGTCCGGATCTTCTTATCTCTCTCCAACCGTCAATGATCCTATCAATATTATCTGCCAGAGCTAGGGGGCTGAATTTACCCACATTGTTATCTGGAACAGTAGATTCCAATAAGACTAAGTAAGGAGGGGGTGAGCTCTCAGTATAGATGGCCGAGGGTAAATTCCTAGGATTATTCCAAGTCATTGGATCAATGTTCCTAACCGTCAGGTTCTGTTCCCCGTTCTCAGCGTTATCTCCCATTATGTAATTAAAGGAATTATTATTTACCAATCCCAGGCCTGTCAGCAAGTCTGCGTCCGTTGATAGAATTGAAAGGGATGTAATATCGGAAGACTTGTCCTCCTCGTAGTCTTTGGCCGAACGGAATGAGTAAGAATCTTTGCTGGAGTGAACCGACTCCAGTTTGAAGAATTCCAGTGACCAAATTAGCGGCCTAAAAATAGTTTATTTATTAGTCTTTATTCAGGCCACAACGTTTAAAACCTCCAAAACACAACTCGTCAGCATTCCATTCCCACTACAAGTCAAAGATCCATTCGAAAAAGAAGAACAAAAAAGAGAAACTATGATAATTCAATATCTCTAACATCCAATATCAAAGTGATACTTCGCATTCTATCTGCAATATTAATTACAAAAACCTCAAGAAAAAATTGAGAAAAAACAATCCAATAAGTCTTGTTAAAATAAGCAACTATTACTCAATAGCATAAACCCCCTCCACATAGCCGTCGCAAATAGAGCTCTGCTTTACACAAATTAACCACAAAATTAAATTAAATCAAAAGCAAATTACACTTCAATTAGGACTCAATTCAGGATTTGGTCTCAATTAACCAGCTTACCTCCAATTGTTAATCCAATCAAAATGCCTTTATAATTCTGGCATATTTGTCAAAATCAAAATTATATCAAAATAACAGAATAATAAGAACCTCAAGAAAAAATTGAGAAAAACCAATCCAATAAGTCTTGTTAAAATAAGCAACTATTACTCAATAGCATAAACCCCCCTACATAGCCGTCACAAATAGAGCTCCGCTTTACACAAATTAAACACAAAATTAAATTAAATCAAAAGCAAATTACACTTCAATTAGGACTCAATTCAGGATTTGGTCTCAATTAACCAACTTACCTCCAATTATTAATCCAATCAAAATGCCTTTATAATTCTGGCATATTTGTCAAAATCAAAATTATATCAAAATAACAAGTACTTAGAATACGTTGTTTGACTCACGGAATTCTCTCTCAAAATATAGCTTAATACATAATTATACAAAATAACCTCAAACTGTAAACTGTAAACAACTTTATTTCACTTGACTTAATTCCTTCAATCATTGAATAATTCCCACAAATATCTCCGCGAATGACCAATAACTTAATTACAATTACAAATTCAATTTATAATAGCCAATTTACTTGTTAGATTTGTAACCCTGATTTGTTTGTAAACACCACTTTTCTTCTTTGTACAACCTTGAAACTAGATATTTCGTACATTAAACTGAATGCTATTTCAATCCAGCATAAAACTTCAATAAACCGATATTAAATAAAACTTTATAAACTCCCCAGCCAATTCATGTATAATTATTTAATTTAATTAATTTAATTACTCTTTACTACCAATAGGTTATGTATATATTTCCCACAAGCACTTCAGAATTTATTTAAAGCATCACTAGATCAGTTAATAGTAATGTAAGGTTACCCGTTTAAAGGCTTTATTTGCAGAATAGGATGTGGTTAGGACTAAACAATTTAAGGAACATAGGAAACCCTGTTTTGTGATTTTATATTCCACGTGTAAAGATCATCAAGCCATGCATTTCTATCATTGACTTGCGTTGAAATAAATTAGAAATATTTCACCTCGTTTAGTTGTGTAATGTTGATAATCCTTTTGTAGATTCCCTATGATCCTTCAAATCAATCCTTTTTCCACAATAAAAATTTCAGATTTTTAACAATCAATCGGCCAACCAATCAATCCAACATGGCGCATAAAAGTGATCACCAGTACGTCTGCCATCAACCTCGTGGCGCCATAATGCTTTAGAAGATTTCAGTTTATAATTTAAATGTATATTATACTAGTTCACTTATTGTTATCACTTTATACTTTAATTATTTATACTTTATAACCACATTCAGCGAGAAATTATTCTCGCCTATTTGATAAATTTTAATAAAATTAAGAAGAAGATATGGCCACAACCATTCTCCGTGAAAGCAAATTAATGAATCCCGAACCAGCCAGACTGGGGTCAGTCGCACCGCCACGGGGCCATTGAGGCTAATGATTTGGATTTCGAAGTACTCGGTGACCTCTAGTTCTGGCATGTGCCATTGAAATAAATTTTCACCAAACGGGGAAATGGCAATTCCTTTTGAGTATCTTTTGTTAATTACTTATTTTAGAGATAAAGATATTTTTTAGAAAAATAATATTGTAGAATCTTATAAAACTAATCAAAATAAATATCAAAATTGAAGTGAAATAATATTTAAATTCAAGAGGAATTTTTAGTTTTCATCTAATTTTTGTAAAATTATGAAATAATAAGAACTGAAAACATTTCTATTATTTAAGTTTAACATCTCATTTCAATCATGTGAAACAGTAATAACTTATTTCTGGTAAAAATTGACAAAAGTTTAGTCTAGTTAAATTTAGTATAACAATAGTTATTAGCAAATTATCTCCAAAAAGTTGTTTTTCAAAGAATTTTAGACGACACTTATTTTTTTTGTTTGTCTGAAAAAAAATTTTTCATGAAGTTATAAAGATTTTAATTTTTGAAACTCTCGTTTACTTGGAATTTAAGAAAAAACCTTTTAAGTGTAATAACTTTTTAAATAATTTGGATATCTTATTTTTTTTTCAGGATCGGCCTGAAAGAGTTGTTAGTTGCTCCTCTTCAAAAGATGTAAAAAAAGTTGCTCTTGATATTTTTCTATATTTCTCGTTTTTTCAACAAATTCCGTTAAAACTCGATAAAAAGCTAATTTTTAGAAAACTTTCCAGTGTTTTTGGATGAAAATAAGCAAATAATTTTAGAAAACGTGTAATTTATCAGAAACGTTTATATCTCAAACGTATCTAATTTTTATTTTAATTGAATTTTTTACATATTTTTTTAACTCCTTTCGTTAAAAATTCAAATTAAGAAATGGTTTTAGGTGAATAAAAATATTATTAAAGTTAATTTCACTAAATTTTGAATTATCAAGTTTCACATTTCTTAGAAAAAATTATGTTGTGTCAAAATTTGTTGTCAAATAATAATTATTTAACATTTTATGTTTTTTCTTTGAATCTAGTGGAAATATGTAATTTTTATCCAATCTTGACAAATAATAGCTCATTTTTCTCTTTAAAACGTTATTTGTTGGCTTTCGTTGAATAACATTGTCTTTAAAAATATATCTAAATCAAATCTTATTTATCCAATAATTTTTGAATAAAATATTTTAAAAAATCCAACCAAAAAACCAATATTAACCAACATTACCTGTTTATCAAAAGCAAGTGACTTTAAAAAATCAAAGATATTGTAAAGTTTCATTTTCTGGTTTTCCGTAATTTTTTTTCAGACATTCCTTGAAAATTACTTTTTATTTAAACTAAAACTAGAATATTAAACATTAAAAAACAAAATAATTAAAGAAGACAATAGGATTAAAAATTGTTTGTATTGGAAGTATAAACAGTTGCTAAAAGTTTGTTGTAACAGATACTAATAACAATAACATTTTCTATGTTGCACCTGTCTAATAGATTACCTTTGAAATTCAACTGTGATAGACACACGGCACACTGTTAACTGCGCGCGCGAGCGCAGTCAAATATTTTACGAAACTCATTAGTAACTCGTACAAATGGACATTTTGATATTTAGAACGGGCAAGTTTAGAATAAATGAAAAGTATATATTTGAAATTGTGTTAAAATAATTTATCAAATTAGATTTTCCAAAGAAAATAAAACTATTTTGTACTTTCCACAAAATAATTTGATAACTTTTGCTGAATTAGTTTTATATGAATTACAGAAGTTTTTTTTACAGGCCTGTTTTATAAAATGTACAGAAAGTTTCGTAAATAGTTTAGAAAAGTTTGACATTAAGAGCAGAAATCTTTGTAGAATAAAGCAGAATCAATTTCAAAAATATTCTTTTCTATTTCTAGAAGTAAGTATTTGAGGGAAATTTAAGTATTTAATAGAAAAGAGATCATTGCGATTTTGAGTAAATGTCAAATAAAATTAATTCTTTTCTTTTTAAGGCTTCTTGCCTGGTTAACACAGCAGTATACTTAAGGGAACTTTTTTCTTACATTCGCTTTAGAAATAATGCTGTTTTTAATTACCCCAAAATTTTTAAATTTTGGGGTAATTAAAAACAGCAGTTTTGTGGACAATCAAGGTCACCTATATATTCTGCTAACCCGTAATATATTCTAGGGAATTGACGTAACAAGTTAATGCAAAAAAAAACCGTCAGTATTTCCTTTTAAAATAAAAAACTTAAGTTATTCGTGAAAATTGAGAATTCTGTTTTTCATTACTCCAACTGACCCTATTATATATTTTTTGTTACAGTGGAAAAAGTAGAATTAAACTTAAAAAACATGAAAATAGTGAAAGATAATTGATGTAGGTTAATTCATTTTAAAATGTCACCCCTGTCGAATGTCTATTTCTGTCTTTCTTTGTAAAAATTAAGTTGTAATGTATTTCTAAGTTTTTACACAGGTTTTTTTATTTTTAATCATAATAACAATTTTATTTATTAAATTAGTGTCAGTAAATTATGAATAAATAAAACTAAGATTATATTCCATTCTAGTAAAATTAAATAATTTTAATTTACATTGCTTTTATTTTTTCAAATAAAATAAAATTTGTCACTTAGTACCTATACCTAATTATTTTTCTCTAAAATTATATAATAATAGCAACATAAACTA